>SZWC01001492.1:230493-249303 GCA_023375785.1 Penium margaritaceum
GGTTTGCGGCTCCAAGTCGCCACACGGGCGGCCTCGGACCGGCTGCTGCTGCGCGCAAGGGCTCCAACGGCCTCAAGCCGTTGTGGCACGCTGCAGCTGCAGCACGAACCTGCCGTTGCGGTTTCTGACGCATCAGGATGATGGCATATGCGTCGCTGCGTGCTCTTGTCGCTTCAAGCGACTCAGGGTGGTGATGGGTCCAACCAGGACCTGCTGCTGCTGCTGTGGGCTGCTGCCACTGCTGCTGCTCACTGCTGCTGCAGCTGCTGCGTCTCTGCTGCGCAGCACGACGAGCACTGGCTCGCCTGCTCTGATACCATGAGAAGATTCCAGGAAGCTTCCTAGCCTTTCTGCTTGCTAGCCTGACAGCACGGGTCTGGCTGGTTGACACACAGGTCATGCAAGGGACAGCAAGGGTAGGGAGAGACACGTGCACTTGTATCTCAAGCTTCAACTGAAGTAAATGCAGAGAGAAATAACAAATGACAGGTCCACAGCATAAATAGCCGCCGTGGCTCACGGCGGGTGGCGCACACGGCGGTGCCTGTCAAACCTGAACCGGCCCAAAACCACTGTTTTGGCCATAATTCTGCGCACAAGCGTCCAAACGGAGCGCCGTCTGATCCTACGGATGCACGACGAAAAGACAGACACAACGATTGGTCACACGCCTACGTCCGGGAACAGCCGGAGAGTGTAAGAAAACAAACATGTAAATCAACCTGGCAGGGCTGTCCACCGAGAAAATCCTGAAGACCTCCAAACGTAGTCCGTGGGCTGTGGGAGCCCTCTGGTACACTGGGTAGGCTGCCAGGCTGCCTCCAGCGGGTGGAGCATCACCTCAGGGAACTCTGTCTCCAGCTGGGTCCGCCTCAAGGATCTGCACGAGCATGGACACGGCCGAGTGGTCACAACCAACTGTACAACTGTGTATGACTGACAACATCACAACACTGAAAGTCACAACCAACACCACAGACAACACCCAGGATGATATGGCAGCTGTCTGGCGGCTACCTGCGGCTGGAGTTACCACCTGTCTGTGCTCTGGTCCCAACCGGGTCTGCATATGCATTGACCCGGCCAGATGGTATCATCACTACAAGCTGTACAGACAGGCACATCACAACAGAAATCTCTCTTCTTTCTTTTTCTTTTTTTAATTCTGAGTCAGTATGGACCTCTTATTGAAGTGTAGACAAAGGAAAATATGATACTGTGAGGTAAAAAGTTCTGAGACATGGGAAGTCTTCAACACGGTGACACAGCCAGAAGGCACTCTCCGCTAGTGAGAAGCACGCAGGGCTGGTCCATTGACGACAGAGCACACGAGGAGGATGGCGATAGTCGCCAAATGCGGCAAAACCGACAGCCAACTGCCCAGGCAGGGCCCTTGATATAGGCAAGGAACCGTAGGTGTCCCAGGATGTGGTCTGTTCTGCAAAACTGGAGATATAACTTAGCTCCGGCAGCCATCGAACTACCAAAAACGGCTGTTTGGAGGGAAATTGGGGAACCATCCCAATCTGGAATGCATCCTCGCCGCAAACTAAAACAACCGGCGCCCTCCACCCCCTACCGGCCCCTCGGAAACCTGCAACTTCCTCCAGAAGGCCCTCAGCCAGCGACCCGTGGGCTCGCAGCCCAGTCGACATGCGTGGATGTGGCCCGTCTCGAGCACCAAGCGTCATCAGATGTTATTGGGGGCATGCCCACCGGGGATGTCCTCGGCAACACCAACTCGGGGCATGGAGCGGGTGCCTGTGGGCGGCGGCGCCAGCATGAGCACGACTACGGACACGTCGTCGTACAGCTTGCGCAGCTTGCCCGTCGGCATCGCACGCAGCTCCTCCACCGTCTTGCCTGCACACACGCTCAACAGCGCCACAGCCACACATGCGGAAATAAATCTCCAGCTTTCTTCACCTGCGTGAACTTGGCAGCAGCACCGGCGAACGGCCAGGGACGGGCGGGTTTGTCGTCTTGGCTGGACACAAAGGGGAGAGAATCAATCACCCTTGGCTTACCCTTGGCTTACCCGCCTCTGTCACCGCACATCTTTTCTACCATCTGCACAACACCACTCCATCCATCCAATCATCCCCCCCATTCTCCCTCCCTGCGAGAACCCCCAGACAGCCCTCCGCATCACAAAGGGGGCACGGCACGCACCTGCACGCTGTGCCGCGCGTAGCAGCAGCTGGTCCACCAGAAACTGCGCCGGGTTGCCGCGGGGGCAGCGGCACAGGAAGGCCCACACGGTGCTCACCACCTCGTCGTTGGTGAACAGGTCAAACAGCCCGTCGCTTGCAAGCACCACAAAGCAGTCCTCGCGCTGNCCATCCAATCATCCCCCCCATTCTCCCTCCCTGCGAGAACCCCCAGACAGCCCTCCGCATCACAAAGGGGGCACGGCACGCACCTGCACGCTGTGCCGCGCGTAGCAGCAGCTGGTCCACCAGAAACTGCGCCGGGTTGCCGCGGGGGCAGCGGCACAGGAAGGCCCACACGGTGCTCACCACCTCGTCGTTGGTGAACAGGTCAAACAGCCCGTCGCTTGCAAGCACCACAAAGCAGTCCTCGCGCTGCTGCTTGCTGCCACCTGCGCCGCCGCCGCCGCCACCACTGCCAATGCTCCTGTTGCTGACCCCTCTGCTGCTGGCTGTGTCGACGGAGCCGGAGGATGACGGGAGCGAGAGGCGGCGCACGGCCACGTGCGGCTCTGCCGACAGGTAGGGCGGCGACTGCAGCTCGCGCACTCGCAGCAGCCCCATCAGTGCATTGTTCATCCGCTCCTGCACCGGAGGAGTCCGAGGGAGCAGTGGGGGCACAAGGTCAATGAGATCAAGAGGGGAGAAGGCACCCAACTCGCAACCACCATGTGTCGCTCTGACCACCACTCGAAGCCATGCAAACGTGAGTTGTGGGCCTGTGACGGTCTCACAAGCCCACAACATCTCAAGTCCAAGGGAAATTCCCAGCCAAGCAGACAATACACCAAATTTGCGGACTCCACCAAGTCGCATTCAACACTCACTCAGTCATGCACGGACGAGCAGACTCACGGATTTGAGGTATCCGGCGCCGAGCGCGCGCGTGACACGCAGCTTGCCCTTCAAGCGCATGCTGCCGCTCTTCACGGGCAACGGCGTGCAGCTGTCGTACACGTGCTCCCGCTCGATGCGCGCGCGCTCCGCCGCACTGCTCACGTTGTGGCTCTCCGTCAGCTGCACCGCACGCAGCTGCCGCTTCAGCCGCCCACGCCGCCCTGTGCCGTGCCTCTCTCTGCCTGCCGCTGCAAACGCAGCAGCGGAAACGTCTGCTGCTGCTGCTGCTGCTGCTGCCGCCGCCTCGCCACTAGCCTCCCCTCCCCCCAAACAGTCAGGCTGCAGGGCGTTTGTCGAGGCAGAAGTCGCCGACGAGTGTGCAGCCCACGACTTGCCCCTCCAATCCATACTGTCCTCCGGCCGTGCGTCCGTAACCCTCTCCCCCTCCACGCAAGGGTGTTTCGGCTGCCCCTCCAACGGCACTCCGACAGAAGCTTCCTGACCATCGTCCCACTTCATGTCCACGCATCCATCCTCCACTCCCAGCACGGCACCACAGCCATCCCCGTGCCTCCTGCTGCTGCTCCCGCTGCTACATGTACTCGAATCCTCCGACGCCGCAGTCCCCGTGTCGTCCTCACTGCCATCCCCCGCAGTTGCGGCGGCCGCCACCGACCCAGCGGCAGTCTCGTTGCGGCAGGGGACCCAGGTGGCGAGGACGGCGCGGCTGTCGCCCAGGTTGAGCGTGATGAGGTGTCGGCCGTGCAGCAGCGCGCCGAGCACGCACGCGCCAACAGTCGCCAGGTGCGGCTCGTCGTCCAGCCTGCGATCCACGGCTGCCAGGAAGCGCCGCTCCGTCTCTGCCAGGGCGCGCCGGAGGGCCACCGCGCCAACCTCTGCAGCCACCACCGACCGGGGGCTGCTGCCCGAGCTGCATAGCCCCGCAACCGCTCCCTCCTCCTCCCGGTCCGGCACCTGCCGCCAGCAGTCCTCTCCGCCAGAGGAGCCCAGGTGGCCGGGCAGGCTGGCGATGGCCCTTGCCGCCGCGAGGCCTGCTGACTGGGAGGCCAACGCTCGCACATTGTCGCAGTCTGGTTGCTCCCTGTTCCAGAGGGCCGGGGTGGGGGACCCAGCAGCTTCCCCTAGCTCCTGAACTGTTCCCAGCCTCCTAACCTTCTGCTGCTGCTGCTGCTGCAGCGATGGCAACACCGGTTGCTGCTGGGTCTTGACAAAATGCTGCTGCTGCTGTTGCAGCAGCAAGATCTGAATCTGCTGCTGCTGCTGCACCTGCCTCTGCAGCTGCAGCTGCAAGAGAAGGTCATCACCCTGCTGCTCCTGCTGCTCCCCTTGCGTGCACCCTAGCACACGCCCCCCCCTGTGCGTCAGCTCCCCTGCCTGCAGCGGCCGCTCAGCGGCAGCTTGCTGCTGCTGCTGCTGCTGCTGCTGCTGCTGTTGCTGCTGCTGCTGCTTCTTCTGCTGCTGCCGCTGCTGCTGCTGCTGCTGCTGCTGCTGCTGCTGCTTCTGCTGCAGCATTAAGCCACTGCTCCGAATGGACCTTGGGGTCCAGGGCGATGCAGCGTTTGCAGGCCTGCAGCCCTTCGCACTGTCCTCAGGCAACTCCAGACGGGGCGGCATTCTCCTCCCACTTGCAGCCTTCTCTGCTTGCTCTGCCGCCACGGCCGCCGGCACTGCCGTTGGGGCTGCTGCAGCAGCCGAGGGGGCAGGGAGGCTGGGCA
Organism: Penium margaritaceum; assembly: GCA_023375785.1. Lineage (NCBI taxonomy): Eukaryota > Viridiplantae > Streptophyta > Zygnematophyceae > Desmidiales > Peniaceae > Penium > Penium margaritaceum. Next base: position 235,277 of record SZWC01001492.1, read on the forward strand.
GACTGTTGCACGACAGCAGCTGTGGAACGACCGCAGGGGAAGCGGGGCACGTAGCCAGCGGAGGCGGAGCTGCAGAGGAGGGGGGCTCGCTGCAGAGCGCATCGAGCGGGGCAGTGGCGCCCGCCCCTCCGGCCCTACCCACCTGAGACCCAAAGTTGAGCTTCCTCCGCCCACCTCTCACCGTGCCCTCCTCGTCCCCCCCACACTCCAATACCTGCTGCTCCCACTGCCGTTGCAGCCTTCCTTTCCGCTGACTAACCTCCTCCTCCTCCTCCTCGCCTCCTCTTCCCTCCTCCACCTCCTCAACCCATGTGCCGCCACCGCGCCCGCCGCCACCGCTGCTGCTGCTGCAGCAGCGGCAGATCTCCCCAGCCTGGTGCTGTAGGTGGAGCAGCTCCGCCGCCAGCACGTTGCAGAAGTTGGCCGCCACGAAGTCCGCGGCATCGCGGCCGTTGAAGCCGTCATACACGCCGGCAAACGCCCACCCTCCCATCTCCGAAAACACCACCTGCACGCGGTCCTCCCCCGCCGGCCCCCCCGCCGACCGCACGTCGCCGCCCTCCAGCAGCATGGCCGGCGCTGCCGCGGATAGTTCAGCGCCTGCGGACAATGCAACAGCAGCAGCTGGAGGAGCTGCATCGTCTCTCACAGCAACCGTTTGGGGCACGGCCGTGCAAGTGCTGCAGAGCTGGCTGGTCGAATCCTTCGACCCTCCTGTGGTTGCCAGGAGGGTCGAACCCTTCGAGCCAGTGCAGGAGCAGGCAGTTGGGTGGCCAAAGCAACGGCGGCAACAGCAGCTGGATGCACCGCCGCCGCTGCTGCTGCTACTCCCACCCGCTGAGCCGGTAGCGCCACTCGGTCCGCTCACTCTCCAGCTGTTGCTACTCAAGCTGCTGCTCGTGCTGACGCTGCTGCTGCTCCTGAAGCTGCTGCTGAGACTGAACCTGCTGCCCCAGCTTCCGCTACTGCAGCTGCTGCTAACGCTGCTGTGGTTGCTCGTCCTGCTGCTGCCCTCGCTGCCTTCGCTGCTGCACCCGCAGCCGTCCTCCTGCGACAGCGCAGCTCCTACTGCATGGGACCCGCCGCAGCAGGTGCTGCCTTTGCCGCAGCAGAAGGGAGCAGGAGCAGCAGCAGATTCTTGACACAGCACGCTCTCGGCCAGTGTGGGATTGGCCGCCACGGCCGCCACCGAAATGGCGGCAAACGATGCTGTTGGTGCTGCTGCGCGTCCCCCCTCCACTGCAATTTTTCTTGCTGCTGCTGCTGACGCGGACAAGGATGCTGAGGATGGCTCTGCTGCTGAGGCGGAGCCCTCGGCCAGAAGATGACGGACAGCCAGGAGCTCGGATGACGGCGCGAAGAAGCTGCTGCTGCTGCTTCCACGCTTCCTCGAGACATCGCCAGAAAGAGCGTTGCCTCGTCGTAGCGCGAAGGAGAGGGGAGCAGGCTGCTGCTGCTGCTCCTGCTGCTGTTCCTGCTGGCCCGAGTTCGCTGCTGGGTGCAAGCTAACATCCTGCAGAGCGCTTACTTGGGGTGTCGGCGGGGTGTCGGCGGATGAGAGCGATTGCGCGCGCTGGGGAGCAGCAGGCCGGCTGGCTACCGCTGCCGCTTGGGCGCCCGATAAGCTCTCGATTTGGCTCTGGCTGTGAACGTCAGGGCCCGGCCCGTCCGACGAGGAAATGAAGTGGAAGTCAACGGCGAGACCCGACGGCGACTCCCGTGTCGATGACGGCGACTGCGGCTCAAGACCCTCCTTCGCCTCCACCAAGAAGCCGGCCTTGCATTTGTGCGGACAGTGTGGAATGTGCTGCTGATGGTCGAGGAAATGCAGGCATTGGCAGTGGCAATGGCCCTCCTGCTTCTGACTGCGTCGGTGCCGCTCCAGCGGCTGCGGCTGCTTCTGCTGATGGTGACGGCTGACCACCGCCGCCGCCACCGCCGCCATCTTGCTGATGGCTGGAGGGTTAGAGTGGTAGCCGCAAAGGTCGGCTGACTGGCCGGAGGGGGCGGGGGCACCGGCGCTGGTTGTGGCAATGGGTGGCGAGGGGGAGAGCCCAGCTGTAAAGTCGACGGATTTCCTGAAGAAGCGAGACATACGCCCGCGAATGCTGCTGCTACTGCTGTTGAGACCTCCGCTACCGACGACAATGCCGCTCTTGCTACTGCAGCTGCCGCAACCGTTGCTGCTGCTAGAGCCTCCGCGGACGACGTCGCTCGCTGGTCCGCCCGTTGCTCGTGCGGGTGCTAGGAGGCCCGAGTTGCCAGCACCCATGGCGGCCAAGCGAGGTGGGGAAAGAGTGGGGAGGGGGGGGGAAGGAAGCTCAACGCGCGACTGGCATTGATGGCAGTTCTCGTTAAAGACGCACGTGGATGGCCTTCAATACAACACACAATGGAACCGAGAGCGCGAGACGTGACACGCGCCATAGGCCATGCCTGTCTGCTGGTGACACGAGCAGCCGGGGATGGTGCGGGATTACGTGGCTGCCGGGCCACGCTTAGCATGGCACCGACGGATCTGTCTGCGGGTTAGTGTCAGCAAAGCGCTAGGGCATGGGATGGGGTGATATGCCGCCAGCCAGTGACTGCAGTCGAGGGTGGGGGGTGAGGCGAAGCAGCGCGCGCTTTTTCTCGACGCTCTCATTCTCAGCAGCACAGCACGACAAACGAAGGCGTGCGGGCGAACAGTGACGACGACTACGGTGATCGAGGATGGAAAAGTTTTCAGTGCGTGGCAGCACAGTGCGCATTCAACCAGATTTGCAAGGCGGTGTCTCGCAACACGAGATGTTGCGGTGTTCGAAATTCCTGCGTGCTGTCGAAGTTACAGGGCAAATTGCACATCGAAGCGTCAAAGGACGGTAGGAAACATTAGGGAAAGGTCGTCTGTCTTTGGCCGTCCGTGCATGTCGGCAGTCAACCGCATGTTCTAAATTTAACATCTGTACCGCTGGTGTGGGCCGGCAAGGAGCGTTGAGAATGACATGCAAGAGTGCTGATACAGCCATAAATACATAAAGTACGTCGGTTTCACTCCTAATCACCTAGTGCCGTGTTCCGTGACTTCTTTTGTATTTTGTATCTACCGCCAATGACGTGGCAGGTATAGGTCTGACCGAATTTTGGTTCGGCACACTACACATGTATCATGCGTGAATCCAGGATGCATTTTCTTGTGGAGGGTGTCCCGCCGACCTCCTCCACGACATCTTCATCGCTACAAATGTCAGGATCGGTAGCCAAAAGAGAATTGTATCGATACATTTATCGAGCAGAGGGCGTTGCAGAGATTCGCATGGCGACCCTCTGCGAGGCCCTCCAGAAGTCCACGACCTCGCGATTTCAAGTCGCCGTCGACTTTCCGTTCCGCTAGGCGAGGGATCAAGGCTCAATTCTCGATGGCACATTATCGCTTGACGAAGTTGTTGTGGGCGTCCAGATCTGACGCGCCTGCTCGCTTTAGTAGCGAGTACTTTCATGTTTGCTGGACAGCGCCCACAACAATATTTTTTTGTTGTGGGAGAGGTTCGACATCACCCACTACAAAAACAAAAGTCGCGAAATTCGGCATAAGGCTCTCTATTTGTCTTTGCATCAAGAGCAAGCGCCCACCTTTGGCAATGACATGCCCGATGCCATGATTTTCCCAAAACCATTCAAGGAAAGGCTTCAATAAGCTACATTAAACATATAACAAGACTGTAAAAAACTTTCACGCTTCCTTTCCTCCTACATAGTAGAAATGTCCATGGAACAGCAAAAAATGTTTGTTAACAGTCAAATCAAAGGGCTTTGGATCGGCCCAATCCTTCCTGTGAGGGTTTTTATGTGGTACGGACGCCATACTATGTCTCTGTTTCAAGTCACAACTTGGAAAGACTGGCTTTCCTATCTGCATCCGCCTCGCTAAGATTATTTTGTGAGCTGATCAAAAATCGCCATTAACGTAGCACACTAGATGGACAACATAAGTTCTCGCCAAAGCCCTGACATGTCAAGTCTAGTTTGACATCTACATCCAAAATCTCCTTCACATGACACAGATAATGCATGCGTGGTGAAAACCTTTCATTTGAGATACGTTTACCATTACTAAAGTACTTGTGATTTTGAATAGAGGGAGTGCCCACACACAATAAGAACATAAGGAACTTTTCAATTATAATACAATTAAGATTAAAACATTCCCGTATGTTTATCCCTCGCAAATATTTCAAATCCCTACAGATATAGATGAAATCTTCATTCACAATGATGAGGGCACAAAAGTTGGTTTTCTCATCGCCAAGAAAAAAAAAACCTTTTCACTTAAACATTCTCTAGATTGAAATGACGACCATTGTCTAAAAAATGTGATGTTAAAATCCTTGTTCAACTTTACAGACATTAGAAGACATGCTTATTCTCAATTCCCTCACTCCTCTCATAAAAATAAAATACTAGTTGGAAATGTTGGAAAATACCAGTTTCAACAATCGGGTTCCACTTAAATCTCCTTTTGTACGTCTGGAAATACTTGAAACTTTCCTCCAAGTCATTGAGCTCAAATCTTGTCACTGGCCATGTCTTAGTTGGCCAATGACCCTTCAGCTACGAGTGCATCTTCAACCTCTAGAGACCCTTTAGCTGCTAGTGACCCTTCAGCTTCGAGTTGACCCTTCAGCAAGTGATGGCCCTTCAGCTTCTAAGTGACCCTTTAGCTAGCCGGGGTAGTTATGCAAACACCTAGGTAGTTCTACAACTTCCTACTACTCCCTTGACAAGGAGCATGTCCAAATTTCTTCTAAAAAGTTCACTCAAACTATCATGCCTTCAATTTATAAACGGAAGCAGTCTACCATCAAGCATTCTAGAGTTCACTGCAAAGCTTAGTTATCCAGCTCTCCACATGCTACCTACAGCATTGCGACTTTCTACATTACACAGATTATATCATCACTATGGTTCCTTAGTGTGAAGACATCCAGGGTGGGCGCTATGTGGTTCAAGTACATCCAAGTCCTATCTTCAACACTTGGTGCACTACTCAACTTGTACAACTGCAACCTCTTCTAGTACTACTACATGTCTAGTTTCTAGAATTGAGTGAGAGCGAGTTATGTGCATTGGAAACAATGTACATACCCATATGTGATGTATGTATTATTCATAAAAATATGAAGTAACACATGATGTATGCTCAATCTTGTGTCCAAATGTGCTTTTAACTATGAGTGTTTCTGTTCTCTTCACATGGTATCATAGGGGGTGATAGCCAGTGATCAACTACAGTAGCAAATGCAAGAAGCGCAAGCCCTATGGATGAAGTGGAAGACTTCCAACACCTATAATAGCAAGAATTCATGAAAGTAATGCAACATGGTCAAGAGGAACAGAAGGTGGAAATATGTACACATGCCAATGAGTATGGTGAATGGATAGATCTACTCTGCCTGCATTTTGAATCTCACATTACCCAACTTCATAATGAATTCAACATTTTTATGCAAGAATCAGACAAGCGTATGGAGTAAGAGAGTTTGCGACATCAACAATCCGAACAAAAGTTAACTACAACTAGACAACAGACATAAAAGATGGTCTCTAAGCTACAACAAGAAGCTAAAAATCGCACCAATAACCAGATGCAACAATATGCAAAAGACGTATCTCTACCAAATCCCAATCCAGCTCCAATGGCTCATCTTGCAGCAACTCATCCTGTAGCAAACCATCCTATAGCAGCTGAGCATGCAATACAAACCCGTTTTCCCCTGTTGAAAGTGTACATCCCTTATCTCCGACTCACTGCTCTCCACACCTAATCAACAGGCCAACCATATCTAATACCCTACAAGTAGACAAGATCAGCACTGAGACGCTCAACATGTACGACTTCTCCCACTAGGCTTTTAATCTGAAAACCATAACTCGTCCACACAATTTGTGGTGTTGCCACCACAGCCAATGTAGAACTCCTATACCAAGGAGCCCTATAAATTTCCTCAAATAGTGCAAATACAACAGATTCATGGCATAATTAGTTCTCCTCAAGAGCGTGGTACCACACATCAAGCAAGCTCTCTACATATACAAACACACAGCCAAACCCGCCTAATATGTATTAGAATACTTGAAGTAACAATAAAAATCCAACGTCTGCATTGAAAAGTCATGTCTTCTTATTAAAATCACAAAAATCTCCCACATTCACACCAACCAGTTTAACGGCAACATCAAACTCTACATGAATAACGAAAAAGATATACGAGACAAGCTCGCCATCATGGACTCACCTCTTCTAGAAGCACTTTTTGTATCCTACATCATGAATATCCTCGGTGACGCATGGAGAGATTTGAAGTGCATTGTGCAGTACACTCAGCCTCATCTCCTAGGTGAAAGCTTTGTCTACATAATGCTTCTTTCAGAATAGTATAATAAGCAACTTGAACAGCACCATGAGCAAGCACTCATCAATATTGCACACCGTGGCTCCAAGATGTCCTCCAAAGTGAATGACAATTCATACTTGGCCTCCAACACATCTCTTACAACATTTAACCAAGCCTGGATATCCGAGTCAAGATTCCACCGTGTATCACCAAATACCGTCATCCTCGAGTAAGCTCCCCAAAACTCTGGGCAACTTCGTATAATGCAAATATTGCATGCAACATTTTGTAGTAGAAAGGGACACATTAAGAAAGATTTCTACATGCCAAAATGACATCAACAAGGAAGAGATGGTGTCAAACTGTGAAGGGTAGCTCAACAATAACAAGGAGGTACTACCATGCAGTAACAAGCTTTTCACGTCTCAAACGAGGAAGAAAAAGATGAGAAGGGTAAGCAAGAAGACTCCCCCAACCATGTAAAATAAACATCACATGATGGGGGACTAAAGTATGGCTTCTCCTGTTATGCCAACATTTTAGCCTTAGAGAAGAAGCAACTATAGCAGCATCAAAACATCTTCTACTTGAATAACTAAATAACAAACATATCATGCATTACCCAAGCACTATGAACACCCTCATACCATACCCAAAAATCTGTACAATCATGGTAGAAAACACGTCTAAACTAAACATCAATGACATTGGTGACCTATGGGATTATGCTCATGACAACATCAAAGTTACCATCAACAATGTTCTTTCCGTCCTTGGCATCTCAACCGTGTTTTCTTTCTCATTTCCACAAGAAAGATGATGATGAAAGGACAACGCTTAAGCACACAAGACATGTAGCTTTACATCAGCATAGTCATGGTTGAATTTACTACAAGAGGGTGATTATAGAGCAGCAGCAACAGCAACAACATCATCATCAATCTTCTACTTCACCCTCATCGTGTGCATCAATTAGTTTCAACATTCCTCATCCTTTCTCCACAAAATTAAGCAAAACCAAAATGCTGGCATCTTTGAATTGGACGGATCAACGACCAAATTCAGCAATTACTTTCCAATGACCTCGTGAGTGTAATCACCATCATCAAAGAAGAACAAGAAAATCCTTGTGAACGCTGCATCAAATAAAAACTTGTACGTCAATCCTTTCCCCGCCAACAAACACCAACATCTCAATGAAGCTACGTTTGGTCCACATGGACATCTGTGGACCCTTCGACAAACCTACCTCTGGACACAAGTGTTGTGGTGTTTTTTGACGATGCCACACAAGTATATATGGACATATCCACTCGATAGTCACAACGCATACCTCAAAATCTGTTGCAAGTGGTTTCCATAAGTTGAAAGAGAAGCCATGAAAAACTTGCAAACTCTATGTTTAAAAAGTTTTAAATAGTTTACCACTAACGACTTCATTAGTTTTCTGAAGAGCACTGAATCAAACAACAAAAGTCAACACCTCACATCGTAGAGTGGCTCACATAATAATCATACTCTCCACGAGATGTTTAAGGCCATACTGCTCTTAGCTCAACTCAAAGACTCTTCGTGGCCAATAGCACTCCAATAAGGAACGTGGGTAAAAAATCAACAACCCACGGCAATTCTTCCCACGTCAACCTCTGCAGACATGATATGGCATAAGATGCCTAACATCCATAGTCTTCGAATATACATCTGCATGGCTCTCTACCATGTCCCTAAAGAACAACAACACAAACTAAACGACAAGGTTGCCAGGGGAATCTACATCGGCAGAAGTGACAGACAAAAGGTCAGGCTCGTGTACAACATCTCAAGGCGTCGTTTCATTAATAGGCATGATACTGTCTTCTATGAAATTATCACTTACAAGACTTGGAAAGAAGCATAGGTAGGAATGTCAATGACAATAGCTCTACACAAACAACGATTATTGGTAGATATGGGAAAGTAATAAATCATGGAACCAAAGTTGTAGCAGCCGCATAATGATGTAGTAAAGGCAGCAAAATTTGTCGCAAGGGACATTGACAGCCATTGCCTCACAGTCAGCAAAGAAGTTGATCATTACAACCAAGGAAATGTGACTCCCTTCGTTGAGGAGATGAATGATGGGGGCAACAAGGGGAGGCTTTTGGAGCCATCCATCGACCAAAGAAATATGGACTTTGGCTACATCTAAAGCCTCTGCCAATAACACAAAAGTGTTCACATAGCAGCACCACCAACATCTCTCACAACATGCACCTTTCGTGAAGAAGAAGATACTTTTCACGCATGCCTCCTCACCAACACACTCGCCACCCTCATGACTACAAGAGATGTAACCTTCCAACATAAAAGAAGCCATTTTTGGGCCCCACGTAAAACGCTGAAGACAGGTGCTTGATGCACAATAGAAAAGTCTCATCAGCCAAGGAACTTGGGAACTTGTCAAACATCCTCCAACACAATGAACAATTGAATTCAAATGGATCTTTTATGTGATGACAAAAACCAATGGCAGCCTCGATACGTTTAAAGCTCGCCTCGTTCTTAAAAGCTTCACCTAAATTTTTGGACGGGACGTCTTTCACACCAATGCTCAACTATGCCGCTACACTATAGCCTGGATCATGCTCTCCCTTGGAGTTGTCAATGATTTTGACATAATTCATCTTGACGTAAAAAACGCATTCCTCAACGGTAAGATGGTCACAAGAATCTACACAAAACAACCAATGCAAGCTCGTCAAAAGCCACTATGGGCCAAAACCAAAGCCCCCTTCTCTGGTACAGAAACAATACGTAACATCCTTAACAACCTCAACTTCACTACATCATCCTATGATAACTATCTCTTTCTATATCAGAGTTGAAATATCCTCACCCGAATGCTATGCCCCCATCTATTTCAATGCTATTCTCATCATTGGACATTAGAAAGACCTTAGAAGAACAACGAAAACAATAATGGCAGTTGTTTTCAACATCAAAGTGATGCCTTATGTGAGTTTCTACCTCGGCACGAACGTTAATTGTGATGAAAATGCACGCAACATTAGCCTTGAACAGCAAACATATGCTTAGGAAATCATCAAACCCTTTAACATCATTGAAAACGTCTACAGCATACTGTTGTCACTAAAACTGTTTCTATCATAGCAAACTGATGGAGTTTCCCTTCATGATACAACCTAAGTTTTGAGCGTTGGATATATCATGCACATAACAAGTTGTGAAATAACTGAACGATGACTTGTTGTCAAACCCCTTACCTCCTACAACAAGAATATTCCTTAACAAACGTGCAAGGAGTTGACCCGCACCTTGCGATACTTAAAAGCAACATCAACACTACAACTTGTTTGCTACACAAACACATCCCCCCAACTGCAATGTTATAATGATGTTGACTTTGGTGGACAACTTGATGACCAATGTAACATCAACTACATCTGCCTATCTAAGGGGAGGAGAAATCTCTTGGTCAGATAAAAAAACCTCAAGTCACCCTCAACAACTGCAAAGCCGAGTATGTGGAAGTTCCAAAATCAACACAAGAGAATACCTACCTCCAAAATCTTGTCAAAGAAGTCGGGCTTCATCAAAAGGACCTACGCCTCTGTTCTTTAACAACCACTCGATAATCAACCTTGCTAATTTAACACAATCCAATGGCCTCACCAAGCACATGAGTATCAGGGGCCATAGGATCCGATCTTAGGTCATTGATGGTATAGTAACCTCTCTTTTCTTGGTGGAGAGGAACAAGTCATAGAATTTCTCACCAAGAGCGTCAATAAAGACAAACACTTTCCATGTACTGAACAAAGCGGAATTCATGCCTATGGGCCACTCACCTCCACCACATTATTAGTGTACATAGAAAGCCCCAGCTATACCAACGTGGGAGTTCCTAACTCATACTTGGGTCGTAAGCGAATGCGCATTGCCTCCTATATACTTAAAACTTGAAGTATACAAGATACAATGCACATTGAGGAGATTTAAAGTATACAAGGGACGCCAAGATCTTCCATAGAAGAAATGCACATTTGGGAGATTTTAAGTATACTAAACCTTTGGTGGACGTGATGCTCCTTCACAGATGTTATGCTTGAAACTGACGAAATTTGAGCCGAAAAGAGAAAAATCAGTTCATACACGTGTGGATTTCGCCGACCGAATACGTGAACCCAACAAACCAGCCGCGGTCCAGCCAACGACAGACTCCAACTACTCCCAGCCTCACCCCTTAATTATTTGGCCTAACTTGCTCAAGGATACATGAGCAAGGCGGACAATCGTGAAGCAACTGCCTTGCCGGCCAGGCGCGCTAGCGGCCAGAAATTTCCGGGCGCAAAAGGCAGGGTCAGCTGTCACGATTGTCGCGAGGCGATGAAGAAGCAGCACGGGAAACTTGGCGAAGGATCGGTGCCAGTTGGACCAATGATGCATGTTATCATTGCGCATCTTCAGCAACGTAAATATTCGTCCAAAAAAAATGCAACCAGCGAATATCGTTGTACGGAGAAGCCCTTCGTACTTGCGGCGGACAAGAGGGAAAGCACGGAAAATTTTTTCGTGGTTTGGGGGACATGCAAGAAGTGCAGCAACAACCCATGATGCAAGTGAGAATCATGCCATACATTTGAGTTTGAAAGTGAAGGGTGATACGTTTTACATTGAACCGAATAGGTTCAGCGACTTCCGGTGGTGTAAAGTGTTGGATCTTCATCGACAAACGCAATTGGTTTTCCGCTGCAATGGAAAACTTCATGCATGTCGAGGAAGAACGAACAACAACCTTTCTGTCAAGACTGCAATGTATCGGCACGCAATTTCCGCAAAGATGTCCACATTCCGGCACGACCTCACCATATTCGCAAAGACGAACAATATCCGGCAAGACGCGTAGGATCGATACGTAGGCATCCGCAACGATGATGTGTTAGCTCGCACGTTAGAAATTCTCCACAAAGACCAGTGATTTCTGCAAAGACGCCCCCTTCCTTCCAAGCCAGATGCATGACGAAACGGTGCATGCACGACGACAAGGTTGTAATACCTAGTTGTTTGCCACGACGCATAGTTTCTGTGACGACGACAAAGTTCCATGAAGACGCCATATTTTCCTTTTGACACGTCAACACGGCGGTAACCGTTTCTGCTAAGACAAAGCCAGTGCTGCGCCGACGATAGAATGCCTGCACCAGGTTCATACATTCCGCTGCGACGACGCGTTGTCAAGGCATGTATCCGCGGAGACGTCCTAGATCTGCAACGACGAAGCGTCTCCGCCAAAACATGACATCTTCACAAACCATACCGTCTGCGCGAAGACATTGCATGGATACCTCAAGAGGTGTCACAACGAGACGTGCCGCCACGACGAGACCTTCCGCCAAGACGACAGATCTTTGCACCGACAACGCGCTTCCGCGCTGACTGTTTTTTTTCATTCGTGGCATGAACATCGCATGATCTTTTCCGCGTCATCGTTGTCATTGCTGTCAAAGCAATTCCACCAAGACGGTAGCGCTTCCGCTAAGACAACGTCATGCTGCTTCGATGACAGAAGATTTGCGCGGACGACACGCTTCGACTAAGGAAGAGTTTTGCAACATAACGACATTCCGCAAGGACGTCCTACTTCTGCAAGGACGATGCGGTGCCGCCAAGACGACGCTTTATCATACCTATAGTCGTCTACACGAGAGCACTCCATGTAAGGTTCAGCCAGCCCATCAATTGTCTGCTGCGACGTCGCAGTGTCACGAAGACGACGCGCTTCCAGTAGGAAAGCATTATTCCGCAAAGACACGTTCCGCCACGACAACAAATTTCCGCGCCGACGACGTACTTCCGCGTGGACTGCATTTTTCTATCCGTAGCATCAACAACGCGAACACAATGCATGAACTTTTCCTCGTCATCGTTGCCATCGCAGCGAAAGCACATCCACCAGGACGATAGCGCTTCCACTACGACAACGTCATGCTGCTTCGATGACAGATGATCCGCGCCGACGACACGCTTCCAGTAAGGCAGTGTTTTGGAACACAACGATATTCCACAAAGACGACCGAGTTCTGCAAGGACGACGCGGCTCCGCGAAGGCGACGCTATTGCATATCTTATGTCGTCTGCACGGAGATACTACATTGTCTGCTGCGAAGGTTCAGCCCATCAATTTTCTGCTGCGACGTCGCAGTGTCATGAAGACGATGCGCTTCCAGTAGGACAGCATTTTTACGCAACCAGACGTTCCGCCAAGACGATTAATTTCCGCCAAGACGACGCGCTTCCATGCGGACGGCCTTTTTCGATCCAAAGCATCAACAACGCGAACAGGATCCATGAACTTTTCCGCGTCATTGGTGTCGTCGCTGCGAAAGCACATCCACCAAGACGGTAGCGCTTCCGCTACGACAACGCTATGCTACATCGACTGTGCGACTCCGCTGGGTTGCCTATTTTCGAATGTAACAGATGTCTTTCGGGACAATGTGCTACACAGCAGTTCCGCGAAGACGAGTCCCAACCGTCAGAGCGGTACCGCGCTCAAGGACTCACTCCGCACAAGTTATTTCCGTACTCGGCTGTGTTAGTTCTTCAGTCTGCGCCATTCTATCAACTCGAGTTTCCGCTCCAAGCACGCTCAGGCGTACTTGGACTTAGTCGTAGCCATGTTTCAGCAGTCAGCAACATCGGCTTTCTCTTCTCTGAAGGCTGACGCCGACCATGGTAGCTCTGCAGGAAGCCAAGTCCCTCAGCCGCACGCGACTTTTTTCCCAACTTTCCCGGAGCAGTCTTTCCCGGCGAATAGCGCCGTGTACTCGCAGTTCTCCGTTCCACGTCCGCCGAGCACCTTAGACCCACGCCAGCAGTTCGGTGCTGCCCCGCCGCCCCCGTTCGCGGTGACTCCTCAGGTCGTCGCGTCCCTGTTGAACTCCTACCTTCGGTCGACTGCAGTGCCAGTAAATGCTGCCGCAGCTTTTTGTCCGCCAGTTCTTGGAACGCAGTAGAACGTTCCCGGTAGTCTACCAGTTCCGTCGAGCTCGCAGCAAAATGCTTTCGCCGGTGGCCAGCAGGGGCAATTTTCGCGCGGACAGCCGGCCCAACGCCCCCAACTGAACTTGAGCGACGACTTTGTGGACCCCAGTCTCAGTAAGTGAATATGAATGTTTTGTTTTTAAACACTGACCGTAGGAAAAGAAGCCGTCTAACGTAAACTAATGTGCGATTTGCAGACTTGAGCCAGTTGGCTACTGAAGCTGATGTCTGGGTACGGAAGCATCAGGGAAAATCCTTTTGCATTGGTTACGCTCGCTGGAGAAGCGCGAAGAAATTTCTGCTGTTTCTGAACTGTGGTGAAAACTCCGGAACGTGGACGGACATGCTAAAGTTTGAGAGGGTCAGTCCGTCAACTCTGTGGCTGTTGAAACAAGTCCACCGAGCACAGCATCTCATTCGAGGTGCGAAGGAGGGCAAAAAGGCTCTGTTGCCGAATGTGACAATCGACATTGAAGCCTTCTTCACACTCCCATGGGTCATGCTCAATCCGTACAAGAAGCTTGAATCGAAACTCTGTGACTTCCTCATTCAAGACGGCACGGAAGAAGGAAAAGACATTACCAGGCCCACTTACCGTTCCTATCTGAA
>SZWC01001492.1:271509-283697 GCA_023375785.1 Penium margaritaceum
TGTGTATGTATATGTATATGTAAATGTATATGTGTATGCATATGAATAATAATAATTAGTTGTATATGTATATGTAAACCTACTTGTATATGTATATTTATATTTATATGTATATGTATATGTATATGTATATGTATATGTATATGTATATGTATATGTATATGTATATGTATATGTATATGTATATGTATATGTATATGTATATGTATATGTATATGCATCTATATATTTATATTTATATGTGTAGTTATATGTATATGTATATGTATATTCATATGTTTATGTATATTTATATGTCTGTTCATATTTAAATTTAAAAGTATTTTTATATTTACATGTGTATTTATATGTATGTATGTGAAGATGTATATGTAAATGCATATGAATACACATAATTACATGCATTCAGAATTTTCTATGATCATATGTACGTAGTAATGCATTTTTATGTGTATTTATATGTGTATGTACATGTGTATGTAGATGTGCATGTATATGCATACGAATACGTACATGTATAGGTGTCATTACATGGACATATACATGATTATGTGAATTTACATGTGTATTTATGTTTTTTTACATAATAAAAAACATTTTCCGTTATTTGTTTCTCTTTTCATGCTCTATGTCAAGTCTGGTTAAAATTGGGAAGTTAACAATGAGTATTACGGTTCAATGGAAGGTTTTGTTCTTGGCTTTTCTTTGGCGTCCATGGGTTTTTTCAGAATCAGTAACAATCCTTCCGAGGCTAGGTATTGTGACGAACGGAATAGATGGGCATTTTCACTAAAAAGAGATTGGTCGCGAGCAGCTCATTGTGAGGGACTATTCGGGTTGCACCATATTGGCGCCTGAGCACACAAACTGTGTGGTCAGCGCAGGGATCGACGGGAGGGTTGGGTCGGCGAAACGTGTTTCTTGACGCCGAGCCCCACAGGCCCGTTGATCTCGGGCACACAGCCCGAGATTGACGCACAGCCTTGTGGTCCTGGCCGTTTGAAGACATCCTAACGCGCCCTGAAAAAAGCTGCCGATCGATCCATCCCCTGCCCCCCCCCCCACTCCCCGGAACGCACCAGTTGTCTTATCTTCACACGTCAGGCGTCGCACGTGCGACTTGCGAGCTTGTCGGAGCTTGCTGACACGACGGGAAAGAATGGTTGGATCTGTAATACGGCAGTGAAACATCGGCCATGTATGTAAGACCTCCTCGTCAAGTCATTGCAGTAGGTTCAAACAGCAACAAAGTTGGCCAGATTTGTAAGTCGACCTCCAAAGTAGGCTAGATATGTAAGAGGATTAGGCAGGACGGCCGTAGACATAAGAGAATTTAATAACATGGCCAGATTCGTAAAATGGCCATTTTTTCCCGACCGGAGGGTGAGCCACCACTGCGACTTGCACAGCCTGCGGAATTGCTGCCAGAGTATGTCACCCCGTAAACTCTCGCCCCGATCCCCCCCCCGGCCCCAAGCCCTTTCCCCTTCTAAAAAAGACAAATCTCAACCGTCGAGAAGGAGCTATCCACGCCTGCGAGTGTCGATTTTTTCAGCTTGCTGAGACATATAAGAACATTCCTTTTCCAATCCAGCTATTCTAATTTAATTGGACATCAATCGAATCCTACTACCGCACCCGTTTCACTGTTGGGTGCTTTCCAGCCTCGCCCCTACTGGTGCTCTCGCGCTGTGCTGGTGCGATTGGGCCGCGGGATGCATGGTCGGGAGGTGACAAATGTGCGGCTGCGGCTGAGCCCTACTGGCGCGGTCGCTGGTGGCGAGGCCCACGGCAGCCGTGGCTGGGGCTGACGCAGCAGCTTCCGCGCCAAGATTTGCGCCGCCGATGCGGTGTAGTGGGTTTGATTGCCCTTGCGCTACACGCCAGATGCGCCGCAGCGGCGGTCAAGGGCTTCTATTGCTTGGACGAGGTTTTGCAGCGATGCCGGGTGATGGGGAACGAAAAAAGAGGCCAGGCACCGCCGAGTGCACGGCCAAAGGCTATTCGTAGAAACTCGGAGAATACTTGCGTGGGACAACGTACTCACGTGATGGCATCATCGTCTGATCTTCCCTGTAGTTTCACTCCTCACGTACGGCAGGAAACGTTATTAGAAAATTATATCGTTTCATGTCATACCTAAGACATGGTCTGCCAAGGTTTATTTTTAACGACAAACTTAAGCGATACCCCGTTCAAGATGTCACAAGGCACTATCACCCCTTAGGGAAGATTTTGGATTTCATTCGCCTTGACTTCAGGATTTAGGTCGCATTGAAGTTCGAGTGTTCGACAAAAGGTCAAACATCGGGTACGTGCGCATTAGCCAATAATTTCCATTTTTGAATTCGATGAAGTCTCACTACATAAACTTTTTCCTCCACACATTTCTCGTTGAAGTAAAAGTGACCCTCCATTTTATGTTCACATAATAAACCTTGGTCCAACTCTAAAAAATCCCCCCCCCCCATAATTCCCAACCAGGAGGGCACGACGTTGAATAATCCTAGGGCACCCCACCATTGACTTTGGAAAGGGGGGTTTGCTTTGGAATTGAGGACATGTTTTGAATTTAACAAGGAAAAAACAAACAAAAACAATGGAATAAAGAGAATATTTGGATTGCCCATTACATAGATGAGGTAAATCGTGACAACTTGGAATACTCTGTGCGCCGGAGTATTACATATCGACAAAATCTAACCTACAGAGTAGAACGAGGAGTATTGTTATTAAAACTGTAGATTCATGGCTTCTAATGATCAAGAGGCAACTCAGGCCCAGACATATCAAATTTTCTGTTAAGGGGGGTTTGGCGAAGTTGCTCTACAAACCCAGGGTATTTAGATATTTTCCTATACTTTGGGGGAAAAATGAATGTAGTAGGATTTTCAGTAAGCCATACAAAAACATCCTAAATACAATAAAATATTAAAACACATCATGTATAGAGAAATTCAAACCCCTCAATGTAGAAACATTGAGAACATACCACTATACTATTCACATTTTATTCCAAGAAGCCCCGTCTCAACCCTTTTTATTAAAAGAAAACCCATGGTAACTTGTGAGGTACATTATGACGTTAGAATATACCACGACATGAGGGTTGTTATAATATTTCAATATAAAATGTTTGGTTACATAGTCGTCCAAAAGCTAATGGTTTTGTTCATGGTACTTTTATTATTCTTTCTTTTTCTTAAAACACATCCTACGTAACAAGTGGAAGAGCCTCCTAATGACAGTTGATTTTTTCTTGCTTTATTCCCCCCATACTTTGTACAATGTAATTGCATTTGTTGCTATATAAAACATTGGCAACTTTCCCCTCACAATAATCCGCCATAAGGGAGGCCCCGGTTATGTCATAAAAAAATTTATTAGATAATCACTTCTACATTGAGAGATTCCACTAAAGTCGTAAGAGGAAAATCTACGAATATGACCAGGTACGAGACGATGTAGCTCGTCACAAAACTCTAGTTGTGGGGCTTAACGAAAAAAATGTTATAAGTCAGTGTTTAAGTAGATAGAATCGGGAATATAGGATGTCGAATACTTCCCATAGTGTGCTAGCGCTTTCCAATAATCGAAACTAGATACCTGGTAATTTTCCAATCTAAAATATCCGTATTCACCTTTACGATGGTCGTCCTCCAAATATTACACCTTCGCGAGTTGGTAATGCATCCACACATTCGCAACGTCATATGTAAAGTGGGATGGATGACGTACCCAAGATGTCATGCTGTGCAACTTAACCATGTCGAAGCTGCGACAACTCATAAGGACAACTTAGACTTGGTCTTTAAAAATACCGAACAATGAAAAAATTCACGAAACAATTCATGAATGAAATAAAATAGCTTACATATAACATTGGTAATAAAGAAATTATTAAAAAAGAAAAATAAAAGGAAATGGATACACAAAGAAGAAGACTTTTCTTGAACTTTTCAATACACAATAATAATCCCAATTAAAGATATAAGGATACGAATTTTCATTACAAGCAATTATCTATCACCTCAAATATTTAATTTAAAAACAAATCGCATAATATTAAACAAATTTAGATTGAGCTATCAAAAAATGCGTCAATCATAAGAAGCAAATGTACTATTCTACTCAAAATATTCACTGAATGTAGTTACTTCTTTACTTAATACAAAGAAGTGCGATAGATAATAAATGAGTCAATCATTTCAATCATGTGAAATAAATTTTAATTTCTATATATTAAAGTTTACATATGATTTGAAAATAAATTATATAAAAATATGTTTTATGTCTATGTCTATATCTATCAATATATATAGTTCTAAATCTATATCTACATCTTTATCTATATGTGTATCAATATCTATATCTATATCTACACATCTATCTGAACATGTACCTACATCTAATTCTATATCTAAATCTATATCTATATCTATATCAATATTTATATCTATATCTAAATCTATATGTATATCTATATCTATAACTATATTTATATCCAGCTTAATCATGACGTGCGGAAGAAGGCGACCTTCCGTGAAAGTCTCGCCTTCACGGATTTTAAGGGTGACATGTTGTCCATTGCTGACGGTCCGCGCGCCCCTCTTCATGAGCTACCCGAGTGAGAGGAGGTTCACTCCGATCTCAGGTATGTATAACACATCCCTAAACTTAACATGGGCACTGTTTTACCCAGTTACTATCATCTTTCCTTTCCCCAAAACAGACATTTGCCGCTTTTTGGGCACGGTGATGAAGCCTTTCGAGCAGGGTTCCAGCTCGTGGAGGCAAGCCTTGTGATGGGTGATATGCAAAGTGTACCCACTATCAAGGTACCACACGTAAGTGGAGTGGACCAGCTCATCTCTCTGCTTGGCTGAGCGGTGGAAGACGAACCCAGTGTAGTCAAACTGCTTCTGTTTACCTCCATCCAGCTTCTTGGCCTCTATGTTCTCACCTTTCTTTGCTTGCTTCACCTTATTATATACTGCCTTGTTCTCCCCCTTTCCTCTTGAGTTGTTTGCTCTCTAACATTGATGTCGCCTTGCTTGCTCCTCATCCCAAATCCTTCTCCTACAATCTCGCTTCATGTGCCTAATCTTCTTTCAATAATGGCACTCGATTGTAGGACGTGACCCTGCATTCTGACCAAGTGCATTGCAGATGGTGGCGTTTGGTTTAGAATGGGCGGACAACTTGGGTGGACACGGATTTCCTTGTGTTCAGGTTGTTCTGTGAAGGCTGAGCAGTGGAAACGGCAGCGTTCAAACCTTGGTGCATGGCATTGTTGAGGATTCTCTCCTTCTCTTGTGTCAACTACCGGTCACGTTGCTTTGTCAAAAGCATCTTAGAGATGTATGCTTTTGTAAGGTAAGCTTCATGCTTAAATTTTATTACCTTCCTCACGTCGTCCCAATCCCGTATTAGTTCGTTAAGGAGAAAGTTCACAAACACAAGCTCAAAGACCGGGGCGTCTCTCACTACGAGTTGGTCGCAAAGTGACTTCGATTTGTTGATGTAGGACTCGATGTTTTTGAAGCTATTGAGGTAGATGTGCGACAATTTAGTTAGGAGGTGGGATTTGAAGGTTGAGTCACCAGACATGTATGTCCTTAGTAGGTGAGACCAGGCTTGGCGAACAAGCTCGATATTCTCCTCATACATTCATTTGGCCTGCTGGATGCGAGGAGTCAAGTGGTCGTCCAGCACCATGAAAGCAGCTCGAGTCAAGTAATTGTACTCAGCCACCACACTAGACAACGACCTAAGGGGCGAAAGCATGTAGTAGCCATCGTAGAACTTCCAAATGCCTTGTATCTAGGCTGCTTGTTTGAACTTGTGCGCCCCGTGCAAGAAGTTCTCGCCATCGAATTTGTCAACCTTGATCTTGTGAAAATGAAGTGAGGCTACAGTTTGGGTCACACCGTCCTCAAAGCCTTGGTACTCTTTGCGTAGTGCTGCCGCAGGTGGGAGTGGAACAAAGCCTTGTGCCATTAGCTGCAGCCCATGTGGTGGTACTACTCCTCTTGCATGAACTAGTGCTTGTTCTGCCGTAAAGGGTTGCGGTCTTGGTTCTTGGTGCATATGTTGGTAGTGTGCCATAAGTGGCACCATCGGACCTAGTTGTGGCTGTAGAGCCACAAACTAGTGTGGCATGTCTCCATGGAGTGGTGTAGCGGACTGCACCAGCGGAGACATGGCTTGTTACATGACTGGATGAGGGCTGACTTGAGGCAATTGTTCAAATGATCCTTGTGAACCATGTTACCACTACATCTGCTCCTGCTGTTGCTGAAGTTGTTGCTATTGAAGCTGCTATTGCTAAGCCCATGCCAGCTGCTGCTGAAGTTGTAGGAATTAAGCTGCTTGAGCTGCATGTGACAGTTATAGTTGCTACGTCTTCGATGCTAGAGCTGCATAGGTATGCTACTCCTGTTGACGTATCAGCTCTTGAAAAGAAATATACTCCCTCAGCGCCTCCCTCCCTTGCTCCACATCTTGACGTCATGTGGCTTCTTGTTTTACGATACGTTGCACCTCCTTTGCTAAGCATTTTCCCTCTGCAGCTTCGCGTTGTGCGTGCTGTGCGACATGGAGCCCCTGCTCTTGGCCCATGCGCATGCCATGTAAAATGTATTTGTTATCAAGTGCAAGTAAACCTGACTGAGCGTTCTCTTCTTCCATGTTGCTCGTGCTTCTTTGTAGGTGGAACGTCATTCACGCGCGGGAAGTGGCGTCACCTCCATTTCAAACCCAGCAATTATAAAAGGCAAGTGGAGAACATCTCCACCACCAACATAGTCTACTACAACTAGTACTACAAACTGCTCAGAGCACCGCCTAGTGCTCAGATACGATGTTGATTTTGTGAGACAAGTTGCAAGGGCTAGGACCCTTGCTAGTAGGATCTTTAGGTGATCAACAGTGCAGCATGTATAATAGCACGAGAAGGGTTGGGAACTGTGGATTGAAATCTTGATTGATACAAAGTAGAAGTATGGTACATGGAAAACCTAAGCACACTAGGCTAGCACAACTCCTAGCCCACAAGGGGGCAATGCCTTGCTAAGCCTTCTAGGTTGTCATGGCAAGGGTTTTGTCGCAATCTTGAGGTTGACTAGCCAAAAGGGTAGCCTCCACCCAGGTTGGCAGGCCTTTTCAGGCTTACAGAGCCCTTGGAGGGATCTCTAGTCTCCAACGCCTGAGGCTTGACCAGAGCTGATTGCTTGCATAATGCTTCTCAGAAAGAAATACAAGAATCACACGGACCAACCAGCATCTACCCCAAACCCGGGTTGTAAACCAGAACTCCCCAATTTCTCTCGAAAGATAAAATCCTCCGATAACCCTCTAGGCCAGTTCACCCCTCTGTCCGTTCAAGAACAGGAATATCCGCATGACCAACAAACGGACTTGGCGCAAAGACCAACAGGAGGCCCATGATACTTGCCACAACTGACATTGCGAATTGGAGAACCGAAGAGCCACGGCTCGATCTCCACTACAGGACAACAATGATGGTCCAAGCACATGCATGCCACACGTATCCGAGCTCTTGTGAACCTTGAACAAGTCAAGGGACACCACTACGTGTAGGACTACGCACACACTCCACCAAGGCCTACATCTGTCTGAGCGCGTCAGCTCTGGATCCACCTCTTGTTCGGTCCCCCTTAGGAGGACACACTTAGGAAACTTGGACTATAGTACATATAGTACTTGCACCTGTTTCCTTTTGCCATAGTCATATCTTTCATTCCTCATGTTATTATCACTGTTCTTCTTATTCTTTCGCTTCTGCCTTCTGGCCCTTCGCTCTCGCTCAGGGGTACCAACCCCTTATTGCTTGCCATCATCAATTCCGCCTCTGCCTATCATCGTGCTTAGCACTTGACATCGGTCCACGGTCTCCTGCTCATCTGCCGCTCCATTCACCACCTGTTCTCCAAGGCGCGAGCAGAGTCCCGAGGAGTCTGCTCGCGCCTTGGAGCTACAGAGAAACGCATCCCTTGGTTAAGCTCATACCTTTGACATTGCCCTCATTAGATCCTTATATGCTTTGTCGCTCACGCTCCTCAACACTACACTCAGTAGATTGCATTCTATCAGTTTAGTGACGTCAGCACCTTGTCAGCTGTCTGAAGCTTTTGCGTTGCTTTGTCTCATACCTAACCACTCTTTCAGCTATTTCCTCGGCTCCAGAACTTAGAGCTAAATCCTAACATGGTATCAGAGCGAAAAGAAAGTTATGGGCACCGTCATCACCCTCTCCTTCATTGCTGACGCCTCAACCACCGATCCACGCCGCGCCAGCCGCATCAATCATCAACAAGGACTTTGTCCTTCCGCTGCAAGGTCTTCAACAACGCTGTGTATGGGCGTAGCGTTGAGAACCTTGCATAATCTATCATCCGCATTCATCTCCTCCTACCCCCTTAAACTCCTTGCCGAAGCGCGCTCTGCCAATCCGCCAACAACAATCATTGCGGGAGCACCAGTTCCATCCATCAGTCATCCGCCTCCCTTAACATCATACTCCATGCGAAGTAGCATCACAGACTAGTGTATGGGAAACGGTTGATGATAGTGCACTTCACTGAGGGAGAACAACAGAACTCTCATACATCCATCAGCAACACAACAGTAGTGGGCAAAACAACTTCATCTTCATCCAACCTCCTCAACAGCAACCTTTGCAAGACAACTATAGCAGGTCACCTCATTCCTCTGCTCACACTTCGACATCTTAAACCGCTCCTCCAAATCTTTGTCACCACAAGGAGAAGCATAACCAGTCACTCATTAGCACCAACTCAAGCCGTCTCAATTTGCAACACTATCCTCACATCGCTTTGCCAGTCGCACTCTTCTCAATAGTTATCCACAGCTACAAAGTGCTCTCTAACCTCTCTATCACCAACCACATTCTCCCCTTATCCCAAAGTTCTACTCTGATGCCTGGAACGCTTAGCCGAAACGCAATGCTGACAAACCGCTAGCTGTTATTTTCATCAGCTCCAGGCCATCACATTTTAAGCATTCATGAAGGGACGCCCATGATGTGCTGCTACTTCAACCACACAATTGTCGTCTTTATCACTCCTCAGCAACATCCTCGCCATGCCAGAGTTATGGGCAATTGATCGGCTCATCATAGTTATCCATGGAGTTCTTCGCCACCGGCCCGCAAGAAAACCTGCGGAAGATGCAGAAGCATCAACCACCTTAACACCCCACTGGACAGTCATGAAGATCTCCTTCAGGAGCCCTGCAACCAATACAACACCATTGAC
The DNA here is from genome assembly GCA_023375785.1 of Penium margaritaceum. NCBI lineage: Eukaryota > Viridiplantae > Streptophyta > Zygnematophyceae > Desmidiales > Peniaceae > Penium > Penium margaritaceum. The sequence goes on from SZWC01001492.1 coordinate 280,809, forward strand.
TTCACCATCAGTGCAGACATCCGCACACTTGCCGCTCAATACTACTCCACTATTTGTAACTGGACAAGCTACTCCCCCTCTATCATGGTAACCATGCCCAGGCCTACACAAGGAACCCCAACTCTTCCTTCTATGGCCATCTCTTTCACAATAGAAGACTCATCCTATCAAGCAGCAGATGTCACCTACATCCTGCCAACCTTTGATTGGACAAATCACTTCACTCAAGAGCAGGTGAATGACTTTGTGAAGGCCTTGTAAACCAAATCCATTCTTGTAGCTCCCAACTGAGGAACAGCTCATCCGACCATCAACAAGAGCCAGACCATCCGATTCAGCAACCATGGAAAAGTGTCCACTCCCTACGTTCCTCCACACAAATGACATCCATTTCCTACGACATCACCAACTCACCACTACCCTACTCATCAACGGAAACAGCACCTACATCAACAAAAACCCAAGATATCTCGCCTCATCAAAGACCGCATCACCAAGAACCTAAAAAGGAAAAGCTACCACAGAAGCAAGGGCAGTTGGAGGAGAAGCAAATGGAGTCTCCATTCCAACGACCTCAACAACAGTAGCTAATTGGATGTTCACAGCCATCACAACAGCTCGAGTAGGCGACTTCAACACAGCAACATGAACACAGACTCATGACCGCAGTCGTGGCGACTTACCACATCTTGCATTGATGAATCGTGCTGCTAATGGAACCATCCTACCCTGGGAAGCCCAAAGCCGTCCTCCTTGAAGCAGCACTTGACCTATTCCTCCTACCTTCATTTCTCCGTGCTACTCGGTTTTCCTCAGCGCAACCAGGAAACAAGAAACTCTACTTCGCCAAATTCTCTTCGGACAATAGGACTATTGCACAACTCGCTTCTTCCCTCAACACAACACTAGTCCTAGGATTGACCCTTTCCCACTTCTCCTGGGCAACAACCTTTGAACCGCCTCATCAACCTCGACCTCATGACCCACATCTTTGTTGCACCAAGACCATGGGAACTACAACGCACACCCTGGCTTCAACTTATGCATGTATGATCTTGACGGGGGTTGTAAAAAAAAAGACAAGAATCACACGGGCCAATCAGCATCTACCCCGAACCCGGTTTGTGAACCAGAACTCCCCAACTGCTCTCAAAGGATGAAATCATCTGATAACCCTCTCGGCGAGTTCACCCCTCTATCCATGCAAGAACAAGACTATTCCCAAGACCGATGAACGGACTTGGCGCGAAGACCAACAGGAGGCCCACGACACTCGCCACCACCGACATCGTGAACTTGAGAATCGAAGAGTCGCGGCTCGGTCTCCACTACAGGACAACAACGATGGTCTAAGCTCATGCACGCTACACGTAACCAAGCTCGAGTGAACCTTGAACAAGTCAAGGGACACCACTACGTGCAGAACTACGCACACACTCCACCAAGGCCAACACTACTCAGAGCGCGTCAGCTCTGGATCCACCTCTCATTCCAGCCCCCATAGGAGGACACACTTAGGACACTAGGACTATAGTACATATAGTTCCTACACTGATTACTTTGCTTTTTCCATAGTCGTATCTTCCATTCCTTATGTTATTATTGCTATTCTTCTAATTCTTTCGCTTCTGCCTTCCGGCCCTTCGCTCTCGCTCAGGGCCACCAGCCCATCATAACTTGCCATCATCTGTTCCGCCGCTTCCTATCATCCTGCTTTGCACTTGACATCGATCCACGGTCTCCCGCTCATCAGCCGCTCCATTGACCGCCTGTTCTCCAACTCCTCGGGGCTCTGCCTGCGCCTTGGAGCTGTAGAGCAACACATCCCTTGGTTGGGCTCATACCTTTGACATCGCCCTCAGTGGATCCTTATGCTTCGTCGCTCACGCTCCTCAGCACTCCACTCAGGAGATTGCATTCTATCAATTCAGTGACGTCAGCACCTGGTCAGTTGTCCGTAGCTTTTGCGTTGCTTCGTCTCATGCCTAACCATTGTTTCGCTGATTGCCCTGGCCTTAGAACTAAGAGCAAAATCTTGACAATGTTGAGATAGATCTGAACAGAGAGAAGCTTCCCCTTTTATACCTATGGACCTGGCAAGATGGCCACCTGAAGGAGAAGCTTCCTTCAGGTGGTTAAGGTCTGCTGCATCTTTGGAAAGCTTCAGTATAGGTCAGAGTTGTTACTGAAAACCCTGTTAGTTCTAGGACAATTTTCTTTGTAGAGGAAGCTTCATCAGGTGTTCAGGTGCAGCTTCTCTAAGAGGTTGCTTCCTCTGTAGGCTTTTCTCTAACGATCGTTGATTGTGCCATGCTACTACATCAAATCCATTGATCAAGAGCTCCTAAAGCTTGTACCAGATTCGCCCATGCTAGTAGAAGGGAACAGGCTCCATGGATGGTGAGAGTGATGCAATGTCGATCTTATGCCAAGGGTGCATGAGTCTTGCGCATTCAGTTATAAAACTCCTTGACTAGGATAGCTCTACAACGCTGTGTAGTAGGTAGCTCCCCTCCATACTAAAGCTAAGTAAACGCATGTACAACCCCCTTACACATGCCAGTACACTTTTTTACACTCAAGGCGCTTTAGGCTGCTTCAGGGCTGGTCGCAAGAATATATCTGGCTTATACAGGAGAGAATTCCAAGTAGACATGGAACCGTAAATATACCATAAAATCCGTAACTTTCCATACAGTGCTTCGAAAGCAGTGTTATCTTAACCATATCAGAGGTTAACACTAGCGTAGTAATCGCACCCCTCATCTATATATATATCTATATCTATATCTATATCTATATCTATATCTATATCTATATCTATATCTATATCTATATCTATATCTATATCTATATCTATATCTATATCTATATCTATATCTATATCTA
>SZWC01001493.1:0-46709 GCA_023375785.1 Penium margaritaceum
TTTTCCCACCTAGGAAGGCATCCCTTCCCTCCTCTAGAAGCTTCTGCCCCTTCCTAGATTCCTCAGCTTGCTTCTAGTAGGAGGGAAGGTGTCCAGAAGACCAAGACATCTCTAGATGCCTTGTAGGGCAAGTCACCCCTTCTAGAAGGTGTGCCACCTTCTTGGACCCTCACCTGGCCTTCTAGAAACTTAAAGAGGAACTCTGGAGGTTGAGCTAGCTTCCTGGTATCTATTTTCCACCTCCCTTGAGGCAGGGCAGAATTTCATCTTGTGGGACTTGAACCCGGGCCCGTGCCTCTAGAGGTGGACACCATTAACCACTAAGCCACTAAGGCTTGTCTTTTTGGTGTTACTTTTTGGAGTCACTCCTGCCATGGTGAGGAGCATCATTCCAACACAGCCCCTGTTCCATTAGGGCAGTGCTACGAGGTGATCGTAGTGGCAGCAGCTGGATAGGGTCTTCGCGTCCAGCAGCAGAAGTGCCTCCTCTCAAGATGCCATTCCACATTCTCTCATTGGCATCCGCGCGTCGTTGGATGGGGGCGTCCTCCTTGGCTGTCCGATCGGTACCCCCACATTTGAGGTCCGTTGGAAACAGGACTGGCTCCAGGAGCAGACCCGAGGCCTGGCCGAGTTGCCGCTCTTGCCGGACGCAAAGGCGGCTATGACATTGCTTCAACTCTGCATCATCCTGAGGGTCAACTTTTGGATTAGCGCACTCCCTCTGGCTCCGTCTTGGCTCGACACCCTCGACCGTTTTATGAGGCAGTATGGACGGTGGTCTTGGGCATCCTTGAGCTTAGTCTAGCCTCGCAGCAGGCCCGGATGGGGGACTTCCAGGCCCTAGCCAGGCGTCAGAATCAGCTCCGCTTCCATGACGGTGGCTGCGCTCTGTTTGGCGCACGCTCTCAGGCTCCCCTGACGTACGTCGCAGCATCAGCGAGTATGCTGCAGGATCTTTTGGCACTTGTTGGCCCTCTCCTCCTTGCTACCTCTGCCCCATCCCTCCTCTGCCCTCTTTGGATCGCGGTGGTTGCCCTCCTTCCGCCCGCAGTGCAGGTTTGCTTGCCCACCTTGTCCGAGCTGCAGCTAGGAGCCCCCTATGACATCTACCAGCAGCTTACCTCTGACCTCTTCCACAACCTCCGCGCATCTTGGATTCAGGATGTCAGTGATGCGGCGGTTCATCACTTCACTTGTCCCCCGCAGCAGCAGAGGCACCCTCTCCACGACTCAGAGTGCCGGCGCCAGCTCGTCCGCCGGTGTTGGGCTGTTGGCTCTCGGGGCGCAGCCCTCTGGATTCAGGCCTCCCTGACCGGCCCCTGCGACCGCGTTCACCTCTCCTCGGCGGACTTCCGCCTATACACGCAGCTCTGCCTTGGTCTCCCCCTTGGCTACCTCGAGCACTATGGGGTCAACGACCTCACTCCTGCCTCGCTGACTCGTCAGCGTGGGTCCCGTTTCATCACGGAGGTCCACCACGCCATCCGAGACGAGTTGGCCTGCATCGGCCGTGAGCACAACCTTCCGACACGTGTCGAGCCGGGCAGCCTCCTCACCACGGCTGCCGCCACCCTCCGGCCCGACCTCATCCTTAAGGACCTGGAGCATGGCGCCATGTGTGTCATCGACGTCACGACGGTGGATGCTCAGGGGGCAACTACCACTTCCGAGGGCCGAGCTCTCCAACATGTAGAGGAGACCAAGCGGACAAAGCACCACCCGGTGCTAGTTCATCGGCCGGGATGGGTCTTCCGTCCACTTGCCTGGGAGATGCTTGGTGGTGTGAGTTTGGCAGCTTGGGAATTTCTGCACTGCCTCTCGCAGCTTTGCTTGCGGCAGGGGCATCAGGGGGCGTCTCTAGACGACCTAGCGAGCTGGACGAGCCGGTCGGTGGCCTTCCTCGCCCAACGCCTCTCCCTCGCGGGCGTCCGCCGGCAATGCGCTGTCATCCGCCGCACGTGCGTCGCTCACAGCCGGCCAAATGTGGAGCTCCAGCACGACTTGCAGCAGTGCCCGTCACCTCCATGGCTCCAGGGCTCGGTGGCTCTTTCTGACCTCTTCTACGTGGAGCCGGTGGACGCCGGAGTGTAGCGGTCTTGGCCACAGGGCCTTGCCCGTTAACCCTGCTCTTGCTGTTCTGTGGATGTGGTCTGCACCATACCTTGTTTGCGGTGGCGCACAGGACATTGGCATCCTCCCCACCATGTGCAATAAAAGATTCTTTTTGAAAAAGAAAAAGAAAGGAAAATGAATTCATTGTAAACTGGTTAAATCTGACAAGTCAACACCTATGCTTTTAAGTATTTTAACACCCAAACAGCCTCTTGCTCAATTGCACTTGTCGCTGTCCTGCTGCCCTGTTGTAATACTATCCCGGTATCCTGTTGTCACACTGACCTGCAGGCCCCCTTCCTCGCTACCACATTGACATGCTAGGCCACAGTCACGCTGTCACCCTCGTCCGATGAAAGATCAGACCATTGGTCAGCAATTCCCTGTTTCATGTGCGCGTGGAGGGAAATCTCCACCAGATTTAAGGGTCAACATTAAGGAGCAGCAGTGTATTTTTGCCACCTGCCCTGACCTGTAGTGTTCCAATCCCAAAGTTATTGACACATTCGACCATTCTCTCAATAGACCGACAGAAGTGTCACGAACCGTATCGATGTTTCTATGCTCTTACATCGACTTCTCAATGGTGCTAGACATTCATTTAATTGTGCTTGAAATTCTCAAGACCCCCTATCTCTTGATGGAGTTTACCAAGGAAACCACTCATGACGCAACCTCGCACTCATCGCTCATCGTAAGGACCCAAGATCCAAGATGTACCTTACTCTTCTTCTCAATTCATTGCATTTATGTACTCGACATATCCAACACTTTTCATTGAAGTACACCTTTTGATTTGTACAAATGGTCCAATTTTCCTAGTTCCTCAAATCGTCTTTTGCTCTACACATCATCCTTGTGAACTATCCATGTTCTGCCTTGTGTAACACGTGGTATTGGAGCAAAATGGCGCTGGAGGGATAGCCAATGCATTTACTCCAAGGAAAAACCTTACTTGATTCCTCGGCACATCTCCACCTCTTAGAATCTCGCAAACCTTACGATGATGACTGTGATCAGATTGAGGACACTCACTGATGAGTAGTAACCAGCAAAGACTTGAGCGATGCAGGATCGTCAGCACATTGTCAATGACGCTCTTCAAACCAGGCAGCAACGCTAACTTTTTGTGACAAATGGCGCAGCACTAACGACTTTGATGGCCAATCTGATGATGGACCCCTCAGGCCAAAAAAACCCTTTGCCTCTGTCGTTGCCAGTCCGGATGCCACCTAGGCGATGGGAGGCACCAAGCAATATGCTCATATCAATGAAGAGATGTACGAAAAACTGTCCAGAATTGTGAGCCTCAACAGCCATCTCCTCCAATAACTCAATGGTGCAATGGAAGAGCTTTGGAACGTGCACGTGCAGGAAGCGGTACTCACCAAAAGAAATATTCAACTCTTGAGAGAGCCCCAGATTTGATCAGCACTTCTTGAGTCCTTCCTTCCCACAAAATCCAAAGGACCAATGGTTCTGATGTGGCTGACAAGTTAATTGGTGTGCATCACCGCTGTTGGGGTTAGCATCAGTTGAAAGAACTTTTACCTTGCCGCCTCGCTTTTGTGTGCACGACTCTTAGCTGGCAGTCTGATCTAAAGACCATCCAATGCCACTCAGAGACCAGCATAGCTGCATCAACACTCAAGCAACCGTTCTCACATCATCGACCGCATGCACTTTAAGTTTTGCAAAGATCAATCTGACGTAGCATGACTCACAAAATCCACCAGAAAACTGGACCAACTTCATGCACGCAAGACTTGTATACTTTGGGAAATGAACAAGAATCATGGTTTTCGGTTCAGGCATCGACCCTTGCACTAGTATTCCTATGTGATAGAGTACATATTGTCAGGAAGAATCCACGAGATGCGGTCCCGACGTTTGTCTGATCGTCTCTAGTGGCTCATGTCTTCTGTTTTGGGCGAATCTGAGACTGAGCGTGAGCTTTCTGGTCGCCTCACGCTATGTGAGCAAGAATCTAGAGACAGTCAGTTCTTGCAAATGGAATAATGGCATTTTGCGTTAGTTTTTTAGCATAGACATGATCACAACATTTATAGGGCTAGTCATGAGCTTTCCAATGCACCAAACCGCGCGTGATTCAGCTAAGCGTAGCCCAAGTTACGCTTGCTGGAGCGCATGTCTCATCCACCACAGAAGCCTGACGCCGCCACACGCCGTGGCGCCTTCCTTCACATGCAAAGCACCTTTCCCAAGGCGCAGATCCCATTGCACGTGGTGTAGGGGTCCCCTACACTGTTTCTGCACACCTCCCCCACTTTTGGATCGCATTTAGTGATGGGGTGTGACGAGGTTTGAAACCTGTCCGTGGACCTGCAGTCAGAATTTTGACGAAGTCCCCGAGTAACAAAACGTACTACTGAGTTTCGGACGTCGAGCCATGATTTTGGCCAGGTCCATCAGTAACAAACTGCGGAACAGGATCCGGTGGATTATCCACGGGACGTCTCGGCAGACCTTCCGGAGAAAAATCTCCAGATAGTACTTTTGTTACTCGGTCCGGTAGATTATCCACCGGATTTTGAGTAGCAGCCGGCTCCCAGAGCCGATGCGCACACCCCAAATTTGGAAGGCCATATCTCCCTTGATACTTTTCCGATTATGGCGAAACAACTTCCAACTTCCAAGCAATCCTTGAGTCGCCAGATCCGCCGTCGCGGAGTTTCCACTTTCTGGCGGCTCATCGGCTCCTACCGGTGCCGCACTTGGGCATGCGGAGGGGCAATATTTCAACTTTCTCCCCCTTGCACCTACCATGCCTGCTGCTCCTGCTAGCTCTCACTCATCTTTCGCTGCGCTTTCCAGACCATCGTAGCTGGTCATCCCAAGTCCGGCAACGCTCATCGCGTGCCGGTCAGCGGGTTGCGCTTTGGTCAAGCAATCTCCAAGCATGTTGTGCGTGATGTTGTGTTGTAGCACCACCTGTTCCTTCTCGACCATGTTCAGTGCGTAGTGGTAACGCACGTCAATGTGCTTCGTCCTCCTATGTTGCGTCGGGTTGTTGGTCAACGAGATGGAGCCGATGATGTCCTCTTGCACCACCGTTGGCTCCTGTTGCGGCACGCCCAGCTCCCCCAGCAACCTACGGAGCCATACCACTCCCTTGACCGCCTCGGCCAGCGCGATGTACTCTGCTTCCACTGTGGAGGTGGCGATACAGTGCTGCTTCCTGCTCCACCACAAGACCGCTGCACCAGCGAGGAAGAACATGTACCCGGATGTGGACTTCCGCTTGTCAACATCCCCAGCGTAGTCTACATACGTGCAGCAGACCAGACCCAAGGGGTCCGCCCGCCCCTTGCCGTCAAACCTCACGCGCGCGTTCCGCGTTGCCTGCAGGTAGTGGAGGATGCGCTTGACCGCCTGCCAATGTAGTGGCCCTGGATTGGCCACGTACCTGCTCACTTGGCCCACCGCGTAGGCCAGGTCCGGTTGAGTCGCCACCATGGCGTACATGAGGCTGCCTACCGCCGATTGGTAGGGCCACCCCGCCATATCCTCCCGCTCTTCTTTTGTTTACGGTGTCATTGCCACACTTATCTCATAGGTCGTGGAGACAGGACTGTACATTGGTCTGCAGTCCTCCATGCCGTACCGCTTCAGCACCTCGACTACGTATTTGGCCAGCCCTAGCTCTAGCGTGCATACCCTCCAGTTCTGCATAATGCTCACCTCAAGGTAGAACTCCAACTCCCCCATGTCCGACATCTAGAACCTGCTGCTCACCTGCTCATTCAGTTGTTGTAGGCTCGGTAGGTCTGAGGAGCACAAGATTAGATCATCCACATAGAGTGCGACAATCTGATGGAGGTTCTTATTGCGTCGCACGTACACGCTATGATCTTCCTCACAGCGCTTGAAGCCGAGTTCTGCCATGAAGCTGTCCATCTGTCGGTACCAGCATCGAGGTGATTGTTTTAACCCGTACAAGGACTTCAGTAGCTTGCACACCTCGCCCTCCGCCGCCTCCACCCTCTCTTGTATCTCCATGTAGATATGGGCCCACACTTTTGGTTCTAAGGCACGCTTCCAAGACGGACTCGCGTGTAGTGTTGCTGGGGGCACGGGTACAACAGGGACACAAACATTGGACGGCTCCAACCTGCTCCATCGGCTCGATCGGCTTCTTCAGGTAGAATGTGCGCATGTGGCGGACTAGTGGACAAGGAACAGCTTTTTCCATATTGGACAAGACCCTTGAGCCCCAATGGGATAAAGCTCTACCCCTTTAGAAGGTGGTACGACTGTGAGTCCGTGTTCTAACGATGGCACCATCACCTTAGGCGATCATCAGTAAGAGGGATATGCAACGAAACCAACTGCACCTTTGACAACAGTCGTAGTCAGCCGCCTCATCAGCCTCATTAGCCTCATTGGCCTCAACAAAGTAGAGTAGCAGTGAAGCAGAGAAGACGATCAACCACCAAAAATGGTGGATCCGACTCAAGTCCGCCTTGAGACGGGTATGTCCAAATTCACGAGGACGGGTTTTCCCTTGTGGAAATGGCAGTTTGAGAATATCATGAACGTGCGTGGCTACCTTGACATCCTAAAAGGGACCGAGACAGTACCCGCTAATGCAACAGTGACTATGCATGTGGCTGATCTTGCAACATGGAAAACAACAAACAACATGGCTCTCGCCATACTTGTGACTTCCATCAACGAGACTCAACACTCCCACATCACAGGATGCACATCGGCCGCCGAGGCCTACACAAAACTCTCATGGGTGCATCAATCAAATGCCCTAGTAAACCAACTCTTCATCTTCTAAAGGTTGATGTTGATGAGAGTGAGCAAAGGAGAATTGATACCCGCATTTTGGCGGTTTTTTGATAACGTGTTGCAGGAGGTCCAGCAAATGGAATGGAAACTTGACTCCAACATGCGTGTCATAATCCTTCTCATGGCGCTGCCATAAAGCTGGGGGTCCTTGATCATCGTATTTGGCGGCTGGAAGGAAGCAGATTTGACGTATGAGGCTATCGCTGAACACGTCCGCAATGAGTCCATGCGATGGCAGTGAGGCAAACATTTCAGCCTATGCCTCCCGCTTTGGTGGACAAGGTGCAAGCTTCTGCTCCGGTGAAGGCAGCAACGGAAGGGGTGGCGGTGGAGGGAAAGACAATGGTGGCTAGGAGAGTTCCAATAAGCCCGGAAACTACCACAACTGTGGCAAGGCTTAGCACTAAACTAGGGACTGCAGCAGTCTGGAGAAAGAAGGCGGGAATAAGGGTGGGAAGGAGAAGAAGGAGCTCATCAACATGATGGCTGAAGGGTTGCTTATAAAGGGGGCAGCACTTTGTAGGCCCGGGGAATTTTCCCTTGACTCAGGCACCAACCACCACTCCTCAAAACAGAAGGGTAGATTTTTCTCCATGGCCGCATCTGACATGCGCATCAAGTGTGCAAACGGTAGTGTCATCCAAGCCATGGGCAAAGGGTACAAGTTGATCACGTTCAATATGAACGGTGCTGAGAAGGAGGTCAATCTACAAAAGGTGGTGTACATACCCTCCTTTGCACCGAACCTGCTGTCGTTCTCACAAATCACCAACAACGACATGACCGTGGTGTTCACCAACAAGGAAGCCGTGGCCCTAAAAAAAAGGACATCCAAATTTTGTACACCAAAGACGACCTCATGTTTCAAATTCTGAGACTCGAAGCCCTCTACGTGCTTCAAACCAAAGTCACCAAGGTGTCAGATGAGGGACTAGCATGTGCCACCAAGACAGTGGTACCAAAGCCAAAGGATGCACCACCGGCGACCATAGCGGCCGCCACATCAGCCAAGGACAGTGACGCCGAGCTGTGGCACCGATGATTTGGCCACGTGGCCAATAGCACGCAACAGAAGATGCAAGAACAAGAGGTGGTCTGAAGAATGGAAGGGTGCACTATAAAGCATGGAGAAGGGTGTGGATTGTGTGATCTATGCCTCCAAGAAAAGGTAAAGAGGAAGCCGTTTGGGAGAGGAGGTCAACGAGCAGAGAATGTTTTGGACCTGATCTACAATGACGTGTGCGGACCCTTTCGCACGACATCTAACAAAGGAAGTAAGTACTTCCTGACCTTCATCGACGACCACAACGGCAAATTGTGGATATAATCCCTCAGAATAAAGGGAGAGGTCAAGAAGAAGCTCCTCGATTTCGTCGCCATGGTAGAGTGGCAAACGTCGGAGAAGGTGAAAATGCTCGGAAGTGACAACGGGGGTGAGTATGAGGCATGCAAGCCTTGGCTCAAGCATCATGGTATCCACCACAAGAAAACCACCCCTTGTAACCCTCAAAGCAACGACATGGCTGAGAGGATGAACAAGACCCTAATCGACATGGTGTGAAGCATGCTCTTTGACGCCAAGCTCCCACCTTGCTTTTGGGTTGACGCTGCAACAACGGCTTGATACCTCTTGAACCTCAAACCAAAAATCGCCTTGCGAAAGCGCAGAGAGAAGCACAACAAGTATCTAAAGATCCCACATGAAGCATGGTCGGGAAAGAAACCCAACGCCTCTCATGTGAAGGTGTTCGGGTCAACTGCATGGGTGAAGATCCAGTCGGGAGAGGGTGGATGCAAGCTGGACGCACGTTCCAAGAAGTGCGTCATGGTTGGGTATGACACGTCACACAAAGCCTATTGGGTTTGGGAACAGGCAGCAGGGAAGATTGTGAGGAGTCGCGACACCGAGTCTGCCAAATGCACCTTTGGAAAGGGAGAGCTATTGGACCCGATCTTCGCTCCCAAGGTGGGAGAGTGGATAGTGTTGCTTGAGTCCAGAGACCAAGCACCCGACAACTGGCTCGCTTTGCCAGTAGGTAGTGGGAAAGGGAGAGTAGGTGCATAGGATAATGCGACATCTGACATGGATGCGGATACCAAGGCATCTGTGGCTTCCAAGTCTGACTTGGAGTCCGACGACTCTTCCGATGATGACGACGACACACCACCACCTGTGGCAGCACCAGAAATAGAGCAGGGAGCCACACCAGCACTCTGGCATGGTTTGCAATAAAAAAATACCTTTGCGATTTGAGGACAATTGGACTGGCCTTATCTGGTCGTGCATGGCTCAAGAAAAGCCATCCACAGTGGCGGAGGCAATGAATGGTCCGGATGTGGCCAAGTGGAAGGAGGCGGTGGACAGCAAGCTTGCGTCCATAGATGAAAACGGCACATGGGTGCTAGTTCATAGACCTGACAACGTCCACGTGGTGGGATCCAGGTGGGTCCTCTGAGTGAAGAAGAAGCAATATGGCATAATTGAAAAGTTCAAGGCGAGGGTAGTAGCTAAGAGGTTTTCCCAATGCCCGGGCTCCAAGTACGACAAGACGTTCGCGCCCGTCGTAACCTTTGCCTCCAACCGCTCTCTCCTTGCCATTGCAGCCATAAAGAACCTAGAGATACATTAGATGGACGTCATAACACCTTTCCTTACAGGAAGCTCAACAAAGAGGTGTTGATGGAGGTGCCCGAAGGAGTCAAGGGCAAGGTGTGCAAGTTGGTGAAAGTGCTCTACGGGCTAAAAGAGGCCCCAAGGCTGTGGCACAAAGAGATGGATGGCTTCATGACCAGCCTCTCCTTTGCGCAATGCCAAAATGACCCGAGCATGTACGTGCACCATGATGGAAGAGGGTTGATGGTGGTTGCACTATATGTGGATGATCTGATCATCTTCTTATCTTTGGTCGAGCTGCTGGATGAGCTGATGTCTGACCTTAGCAAAAGGTTGAAGATGGAATACACGGGTCCTCTTGAGTACTACCTCAGGATCGCCATCCACCACAACTGAGCAGCAGGCACCATTGAACTCAACGAAACCAAGTACATCGGTGAGGTTCTGAAGCGATATCACATGGAAGACTGCAAACCTGTTGGCACCCCAATGACAACTGATACGAAGCTAAAGGCCTCCATGTCCCCAAGTAATGAAACAGATCAAAGGGAGATGCAAGACATCCCCTACCAGTCTGCCGTGGTTAGCATCATGTACGCCATGGTAGGGACTCGTCCCGACATCTGCTATGCTGTGGGACAAGTGAGTAGGTTTGTGGCCAATCCAGGGCCACAACATTGGCAGGCAGTCAAGCGCATCTTGCGCTACCTACAGAACACGCTTCACATGGGCCTCATCCTTGGAGGCCAAGAAGGTACGGAACCCCTCTGCTTGAAGTGCTACACCGATGTTGACTTGGGAGAAAATCTTGACGACTGCAAATCCACCTCTGGATACCTATGCATCTTGTATGGCGCTGCCGTCTCATGGACGAGCAGGAAGCAAAACTATGTTTTTGTGTCCACAGCTGAGGTAGAATACATTGCTCTGTCTGAGTTGTGCAAGGAGACTCCGTGGCTAAGCAGCTTGCTTGGCAAAATGACAGTGCCGCCGAAGGAAGCCACGGTCGTACACGTGGAAAACATGAGTGCCATATCAATGGCTGAAGACGAGATTATCTCCTGGCGAACACAACACATCGACATACATTACCACTACTCACGTGACCTGGTCATGAAGAACGTGGTTGACTTGCAGCACTGTGAAACCAAGAGCATGCTTGCTAGCTGCATGACCAAGCCGCTGGAGAGTGACATGCACTATGCAGGCATTCGTGGTTTTGGCACGAGGAGTGCGGAAGACAAAGGGTGAGCGACAAGGCATTGACGGAGCCCAATGAACAACAGATGGACAGAGGTGCAAGGGAGAGATTTGTTGAACGATATGCAGATTGTCCACAGACTAGCTGGCTGGCTGCACGTACAGACAAGGCATGCACTGCTCTATGAAGTACGTCCCCTCGGTCTCTTCTGAGATAGGCCATTAATGCACTGCCCGTAATGGGTATGTCCCGTGGAGATCATCATAGGTAGCATACCTTTGTGGCCCAGTTGGAACAGGCACCGGAGCTCATAGGTCCCGGGTGTAGACCCCGCGACAGCCGCAGTTTTCTTTGTGGCCTGAAAAGGGACAGGAGGCTTCTAGGAAACCTACTAGAGCCTGCCTTGAGGATGACACTTGGCGGTCTTATTGCGGGCCAAGTAGGACTTTAGGTTGATGTTGGCTCCTACGGAGCCACTGCGAGAAGAAGCATTAGCAAAGCTCTGCAAGAATAAAATCATGTATCCTACATGCATCCATTTGCAGTTCTTGCCTTTGAGACTCCTCACAGAGTGTCCAACCAAGGGTAGAAAACAAAGACCTTCATGCGGACTTCGTGAGGTTGCAGACTCAACGAACCCAAAGTGTGGATCCCTCGTTCAAGGGTGATATGGTTTTTTGGTTGCAATACCAAGAGCGGTTGGCGGCCTCCCATGTTGAGACCAGTTTTCTAGACCGTTGCTATCTGGTGCATTGACACACAACTAGGTGAGGAGCTTCTCCAAGTTTTGTCAGTAACGACATGGTTCCGAAGCTGGATTTATACACCAAACCAGGGGTTTCTGCAGCAACAACATTTGACGGGCATCCACAAATTTGCTGACTTTGTGAACTACTCTGACTACAAACTGGAGATCTGCACAACGTAACACTCTGCGGAATTTGTCCAGCAAGTAGCCACAAAACTATCCTCAGGTGAAATTTCCTCTACTAACAATTTCCGCACGTCGGCTAGAATAGCAGGGTAGTCCATGTCAGCATTGGTGGCAAGAAGTAACTCCTGCCTCTAGTTCGACAACGCATGACGTAGCAACAGTTGTGTGAAGAAGTATATGAGGAAGTAGTAGAAGTAAATGTAGCAATCACAAAATGTTACACGCAGCTGATATCGCTGGACGTGGCCAAAGGATATCTATGACGTGGAGCACAAGTATGGCTCTTCCACGTGGAGACAAGGGGCGAAAAAGAGATTGTGATAGCAGACAGAATGATGCCAACCTCATCGGCCTTGAAACCGGACAAGTTCACAGCCATATTGAAGGATTTTATCTCCCTCCTTAAGGAGTTTGAACGTGTTTTCCTAAAAAAACAACTCAAGATTTAGTCAACAAGATGATGATCACCAGATACACCTGAAATTGGGCAGCTGACTAACCGTCAAGGGGACCTATTGGATGAGCAACTATAAGGTAACCGAACTGGAGAAATAAGCCAGATGAGATGCTTGATTAGGGATTTGTCAGGTCATCCATGTTACCCTACGGCACACCAGTATCTTTTGTAACTAAAAAAACTACAACATGCGGATGTGTGTGGACCACAAGGCATTGAATGACATCATAACCAAGAACCACTACCCCTGCGAGCAGATGAACATTTTAAACTCCATGGGATGATAATTTTCGCATGAATTAGCCTACTCAATGACTATCATCAGATCCAGATACATGATAGGCACATCGAGAAGACAACGTTCCACACGAGATATATGCATTTTGAGTCTACGGTTATGCCGTTTGGACTCAAAAATACCCCCGCCACATTCATGGCAGCTATGAATAACATGTTATGGCCGTACATTGATGTCTTTTCTGTCCTATACCTTGAGGACATCCTGGTGTACAGTCAAACCCCGGAGGAGCACCATGGACATCTCTGAATACTTCTTAAAGTTTTACAAACAGAGATACTCTCTGGAAAATTCTCAAAGTGTGACTTCATTCACCGTTTGATCAGGTTTTTGGACCACATTATCGGCAACGGAAGGATCACCATTGACCCAAGAAAAGTAGAGATGGCTACAGATTGGCCAATGCTGACCGATGGTCCGGACACCCAGGCATTCTTAGGCTTCTACAACTACTACCGCTGATTTGTAAAGGACAATGCAAGTTTCAGCACCTCTCTCCCGTCTCACTCGCAAAACTATTGACTAGAATAGGAAGGGGTAGCAAACAGGAAGTATTATATTCCATACGAAGTGCTCCAACCTTGAAACTAGACTTTTGATTTGCAGATCCATTGGTGGACTGTCATGTCTCATGGCCATCAACTCGTCCAATTGCGCAATCCAGCCCACACTCCTCTAAGACGACAGTGGTGGGGAACAACCAGTTGCGGATACGTTGCCGAAACAACACAGGTCAGGATTGAATTACGTGGCATACGAGAAAGATATGCTAGAGGTTGCAAGTGAATTCAAGACGTGGCGGTTCTCCCTGGATTTCCAATGATGACTCGTCTGCACTGACCGGCTCTCAAACATCTCAAGACTCAGCCAAATCTGAGCCGTCGAAAAGTAGATGGATGGAGTTCCTTCACTCCAACTTTGATTACAACATCGAGTACCAACCTGGGAAAAATCGTTCGGATGCTCTATGTTGGTGACCAAAGTGAATGACCAAGATCGGCATGTTTCTCATTGAGGAGACCTGTAGCTTGTGAGATTGTTTGCAAAGGCTTATGAGGAGCTTTACGTGTACGATGAAACCAAGTTTTGGTTTGATACTCCCTACCGACAGCAATGATTCACTCGCCAGGTCGGTGTACCACCAAATGAGAAACTATGACACATGAGGAGTGCCACTACTACTAGAGGAGTGCCACAACACTGGTCTAGGTGGACACTTCAGGGAAGATAAGATGTTCAAGAAGACAGTAAAGTACTGTTGGGTGGACCACATGTAGACTTACGTGGAAACATACTGGAGTGCAACACCTATCAATGGTAAAAATTTTGCCGCATGAGGTCACTGGGATTGCTCCAACCATGTTCCAATAGAGCCATGGATGGACATCAGAGGATACTTTGACATAGGATTATCCACCACTCCATAAGGTTATGACACCATCCTTGTGGTAGTGGTCAGCTTTTCACAAATGTTGCACTTTATTTCAACGAGGACCACCATCACCGCCAAATGAACAACACAACTGTTTCTAGATCCAATCATGTGGTGACACAGAGTGCCATTCATTATCATCAACAACAAGGACTACTGCTGTAATAGTTATCTTTGGCACAAAACTTTGATGCGTTACGGTACTCATATCCATTACCAACCACTACTTACCCTGAGACCGACGGGAAAGTAGAGAGGACAAATCCAATGCTCAAATAGCACATTTACACTTTTTTTACTATGGATCTGACCAGGCAACAAAACTACAAACCATCAAAATCGCATACAACTTGGTGACTTCCACTGTAACGGGTAAAATACCATTTGAAGTGGAAAACAAAAAATTTCTTGCCACACCGGCAGTAGTTTTGCGCCAAAGTAATATTTCCGTGGTTGGCATCCATCACCAGGACTTTTTGAGCGTCTAGAAAGAGACATGCTAGACCCTTGCAAAGATGCAAGCGGCGATGAAATGAGCAGGAGACTCGCGTCGTAGCAATGATACATTCAACATAAGCAATCGTGTTGTACTCAGGTTAGAGAACATCAAGCTACGTAAAAAAAACTTCACAAAGCTGACACCCCAATGGTTAGGCTTCATTAAGACCCTGCAAAGCAAATCCCGGTCGTCGCTTGACTTCGCCTTCCTGAAAAACTCACTATTACTCTGGCCTTTTACATCAGCAAGCTCAAAAACTACAGGGGCTCCTACAAAAGGTTCTACAATAGAAATGTCACACCCCCATCTCCAACCCAAGTGGACTAAGACATGGAGTATGTGATCAAATACTCGCAGACATGGACATGGCTGAAAAATGACCGAGTATCTGGTCAAGTGGCATGGCTACGCTGCCATGCAGAATAGCTAGGAGCCTTACAACAACCTTCAAGTCTTTGTTCATCTAATCAATGGCTACTACAGGCGTCACCGACCTACTTATGCGAATGTTTTGGGATGTTTCGGTTAAAAGGTGAGAAGTGTTTTGTCCCAGACATACACGAGTCCGTAAATCCCACGAGTTGGCATTTTTTACATTCCATTCCTAGCCCACCGCATGTCGACCTTAGGATTTTTACGCCAAGGTCGTTTTGGCCTCCTGCTCAGACCATGAGTTTTCCTCTCTCAAAGGTTTTGACATATTTGACCGCTTTCTACAAACGTCAACAGTAGTTGATACGGTTCAATCAGTCAACAGTAGTCAACACTGGTTTTGACGTATTCGATATGGTTCATGACAGGGTCATGAACCGTATCGATACTCTTCAGTCAACTTCTTGACGGCACTGGACCTTTATGAAACTGCACGTCAACATTCTCAACCTCCCCGCAGATTTTTTTTAAGTGATCACTCATGCATCACTCGACTCGAGCACCCAAGACCCAATACCTCGTTATGTTTTTCGCTGTTATGTATATGTGCTTGATGTATCCAACATTTCTCATTAAAATTTACTTCCTGCTAATTATGAGTTATCCAGCTGTCCCAGTTCCTTGAATCATCTTGTGCTCCGCACCTCATGTTACGTCCCATACACACACGAGTCCCTAAACACGGTGAATGGGCATTGTTTTCCTTAAATTCATGGCCCACTGCAGATCCACCTCAGACGAGGGTATTTTGGTCACCTTCTTGGACCTTCGGTATTCTAGTTCCAAAGACTCTCACATATTTGACAGCTTTCCCAAAAGGTAAAGAGAAGTATTACAAACCGTATCATTGTTTCAACACTATTTGGTCAACATATTGACGTTGCTAGACTTTTGTTAAACGGTGCCTTAACGTTCGAAAACACCCCTGACTTCTTGATGTAGTTTCTTGAAGTGACCAACCATGACGCGGTGTTGCACGTGTCGCTCCGCTCAAGCGAGCGGAGCGTCCAAGACTCAACGTGTACCTCATATGCCTTCTTGCTATGGTATATGTGCGCTTGGTTTGTTCAACACTTGTCATTAAAGTAAGCTTACTGCTAAATACAAGTTATCAATATCTCCCAACCCCTCGAATGGTCTTTTACGCCACACCTCATCCATGTGAACTATCCACATTCCGTTCAGTACAACACTTGGTATCGAAGTGCAGCAACACTAGAGAAATGGCCGACACATTAAATACAAGGAAACAGCTTCGCACAAATCTTCAATGCATCTCCACAGTTCAGAATTTAACACATCCCTCAATCACAAAGGTGAACGGGCAAGCGCACCCAATGACGAGTAGCAGTGACCAGCAAATGCTCCAACAATGGAGGATATGATGCCACCACTTCATGACTGGGTTGCCTATCACTTGAGAGGGCTACGGCACCATCCTCGTGGTGGTAGACTGATTTTTCAAAGTTTCACACTTTATTCCGATGACGACCACTGTCACCATAGAAAGAATAGTGGAATCGTTTCTGCATCAGATTGTACGGCTACACAACATGCCACATACCATCATCAGAGACAGAGACGGCGGCTTCACTAGTTGTTTTTGGCATGAACTGGTGACGAGTTATGACAATCGGATCCAGCTGTGTACGTTGTTCCATCCACAAACCAATGGCCAAATCAAGTGAACCAATCATATGCTCAAACAACTCCTCCTTGCTTTATGCATACCACAAGACACTGATTGGACGACAATACTGTCGACTGCCAGATTCGCATTCAATCCTGCAACCTCCATTGCAACAGGTAAAATTCTGTTTGAGGTAGTTTACGGAAAACTTCCTGCCACAAGGACAGGACTCCAAAGCTAGCGTAATGTTTCTATGGTTGACATCCACCATTGGGGCTTCTCTAACATCTAGGAAAGAAAAAAACCAGACCCTGGCAAAGATGCAAGTAGCTATGCAGCAAGTATGTGGTCTAGTGGCACGGCTACAAAGGCCACGCACAACAGCTGGGAGTCCTACGATAACCTTCCAGATGTGGATTATCTGTTCGACGACTGCTACAGGCATCACCGACATACGTGTACTAACACGTCAGAATGTCGCGGCTAAAAGAGGGAGGAGTGTTACATCTCAGACGTATACGAGTCCCTAAACCCTGCACCTGGGTATTTCTGTCATAAAATTCATGGCCCACCGCACATCGAGCTCTTGATTCTTATGCCGTTTGGCCAAGGGCATCTTGGCCACCTGCCCTGACCTCCGGTGTTCCGATCTGACGATTCTGACACATTCGACCACTTTCCAGAAGGGTCGACAAAAGTGTTGTGGACCGTATTGATGTTTCAATACTATTCGATTGAATTCTTCACAGCGCTAGACTTTTACAAAAGGGGCCGATTCATTTTTACCGACATTTTGAGCAAGTCGTACACAGGTTATCTATCTTCTGGGGTTGACGAACCAAACCGTCCACTTTTTGGTAAGGGGTTCATGCTTTCCTCTCTTTTTTTTCCGGCCAAAAAAAGAAAAAAAACTTGCGCCTGGTTCCCATGCTTACCTATATAACTCTAATCTCCACTCTTGTTGTCAGTACGTTACTCCCGTAAAAAACGCAAAAAAAAAAAAAAAAACAACAACAACAATCAAACAAACAAAAATGGACCCCCATTCTCCACCATCCAATCAATGCTCCAATCAATGCTTATGTCTCTCTCCAAATCTCATCTCTCTCTCTCTCTCTCTCTCTCTCTCTCTCTCTCTTACTTCCAATGTCTCAGTCCCTCCCCTTTTCCTTAGTCATCGTCCATGATGAGAGGAGGAGGTGAGGGCGAGGGCTAGAGGCCATGAACCTCGCCCTCACGGCATCACGATTTTGTGGCCGTGGAGTTGCTTGCCATTGTTGATATCATTGTAGGGCATGCCGACCCATGCTAGACAGTACACGAGTTCTGGTGGTGAGCAAGAGAATGGTAGCACCAAGCGTTGGTCAAGTCTGAAACGCATAAGCTACAAAACACAAGAGAGAGTAAAATGAGTCCCACTGAGAGCTTATGCACTAGGGACTGGCAGTTAGCCCACCAGGCCCCGTCATCCTCGTCATACCAAAGTTTACGGGCGGGATGTACACAGGTCACAAAACTTGAATCCTCACAAGAAAGCCACCCCCTTCGTGCACCAACATCCATCTTGGGTGAACCTGGATGCCCTTTCGTCCCGGTCTCCTGTTCTTCTGTTTTTCTATTTCATTTCCTCTCTTCTTTTTTATATTTATTCTTCCTGTCTCCTTTACATTGTCACTAGTACTATCTCTTGTCACATCTACATCATCGCCAGTGTCATCTCCTGTTGCATCTACATCATAGCTAGCGTCATCTCCTATCGTATCTAAAGTTTTGCCAGCTTTATCTCCTATCACATCGGCGTCATCGCCTACATCATCTCATGTTGCGTCTGTATCATCGCTTACGTCACCAATTGTGGTCCCATTGGGAGCAGACCCAGTTGCACCTTTGTAGCCCCCCATATTGTCATCATTTGTTTGTGCACCAGGTGGTCGTCTGAGACCATTGTAATCTGCACCTCATTATGCCCAACCTGCTAGTCGCACAGCCTTGGTTGGTCCCTGTGGACCCTTGCGGTTAGTCTATCCACTTCACGGTTGTGTTGTTGACCCCACACATTCTACTCTTGTCTCTGGTCTTGATGCTCTTGGTCTGGCGGCGGCTGTGGTACAGCCTTATAGTGCACTTGGACACTCTTTCATTGGTGATGAGTTCAACCGAGCCATTGCGATAGGTGGGTCTACTCAGTCTCTGTCATGTTCCTTAGTTTTCACCGCACTTGTTACGAGTGGCACCACGGTACCGGTTCCTGAACCAAACACAGTGCAACAAGCACACTTTGTTATAGAGATGCCCAATGGCTTAGTGGATGAGTACAAGGCCCGTCTCACAGCTAAGAGATTCTCGCAAGTGCCTGGCGTGGAATTTGATGCCACCTTTCCTCCTATCAGCAAGTACACCACTGCAAAAGCGTTGTTGAGTCAGGTGGCCCAACATGATTGGGAACTCCACCAGATGGATGTCAACCATGCTTTCTTGTACAGAAATCTCAAGGAAGATGTCTATCTCGTCCAGCCTCCAAGATTCAAGGAAAACACAGACAGAGTCTGGCACCTCCAAAATGTCTCGTTTGGCCTTGAACAATCTCTACATTGATGGAACCTCGAGATCTTTGCTACCATGGAGCGGGGCGGGCATCACCGCAACACAGTAAACCCAACTCTATTCATGAGTGCCTCTTGTGCGCTTTTTTCGTTGTGCTGCTCTACATGGAAGACCTCTTCATTGCATCCCCCAACCTGCAGGCTTTCCAGACTGTGAAGGATTTCCTCCAATATATGTACAGAATGAAGGATCTTGGTTCAGCTTGTGTCGTCTTAAGAACGGGGATTGAGCGTGATCGCCAGCATCGCACACTGCATGTGCATCATGCTAGTTACATCAGGACGTTGGAGGAGCTCTTTACTGGCCTATTGGCCACAATCTCCTCTACATCCACAACTTTGACACTGGAGGAGAGATAGACTGAGACTTCTCACGTCAGAAGACCCATATCGTCTGGGGGAGCCTGATGATGTCACAATTTACCTTTGAGTCATTGGCTCCCTGATGTTCCTCGAGAGCACAACGTATGCATATGCTACCTTTGCTGTGAACTTCTTGTTCCAATTCTTATAGCATCTGTGTCAGCTCCATCTAGAGGCTACTGTGCACATGGTGTGATGTATCGTGTCTACTCTATGCCTGGGCCTATGCTTTTGTGTGTAGCCGTGTGTTGTTGACGGATACACTGACAGCAATTGGTTCCATGACCGTGATGCGCGAAGCCGGTCCAGCTACATCTTCCTTGTTGGAGGTACAACTACCTCGTGGAAGATTATCAAGTAGGGTTGTGTAGTGCGGAGCTCAACTGAGGTTGAGTATGTTGCATTGGGGGTTGGGATCTTTGAAAGCATCTGGTTGTGTCGTCTAATGTAGTAGCTACGCCAATCCATCCATTACATGACTATCCGATGTGACAATGAGAGTACTCGTCGCATAGCGGAGCATGATGGCATGTGTCACATGCACACAAAGCACATCAACATTGGGCATCACTTTGTGCGTGAGTACATTTTAGGTGGCAATGTCTTTTTTGTTCCTGTGTGGCTTTGTCTCGTGCCCCTTGTGCGTTGGTGTGGTAATCACTTATGGTGAATGGAGTCTTCTGGCCATGGGGAAGTGTTGGTGTGTGAGTCACGATGACCTGTGAACTTGTCGCCAAGGCTTGCGATATGCAAGTACACTCAAAGGCAAATTTGACAGCATTAGCACCAACCGGGCGCCCTTTCGTGCTCTCCAGAGTTTTCGTGGTGACCACCTCCCGAGGTGCATTTTTGTAGTAGTGCCATCCTTGCTCGCACATGATCGAGTTGCGCAGAATTTCTGCTTTTGTACCTTGTGCTTCTCTCGATTCGTCATTCCGACAACCAAGGAGCATGTACGCCTTTCGGGTTCTTTTTTCCTGCTGTTGTTTAGGAGTTTGCCACAAAGTTTGTCTATTTTCTGGTGTTGAATGATATACACCTTTTCCACTTGCTAGCTGGCTGGCTGCACGGACAGACAAGGCATGCATTGCTCTATGGAGTACGTCCCCTTGGACTGTTCTAAGATAGGCCGGGAATGCACTGCTCGTAATGGGTGTGTCCCCTGGAGATCATCATAGGAAACACAACATAGCTCATGGGTTGCGGGTTCAAACCCCATGACGGCCGTAGTTTTCTTGGTGGCCCAAAATGGGACAGGAAGCTTTTAGAAAGCTTACTATAGCCCGCCTTGAGGATGACACTTACTATGTTGGCTTCTACAGAGCCACTGCGAGCAGAAGCATTAGCAAAGCTCTGCAAGCATAAAAGCCTGTACCCTGCACACATCCATTTACAGTTCTTGCCTTTGAAACTCCTTACAGAGTGTCAAACCAAGGGTAGACAATAAAGACCTTCATGCGGACTTTGTGAGGTTGTAAACTGAACAAACCTAAATTGTGGATCCCTTGTTCAAGGGTGATGTGTTATCTTGGTCGCAATACCTAGAGCAGTTGGCGGCCTCCCATGTCGGGACCCAATTTCTAGACCGTTGCTATCCNCTTACTATAGCCCGCCTTGAGGATGACACTTACTATGTTGGCTTCTACAGAGCCACTGCGAGCAGAAGCATTAGCAAAGCTCTGCAAGCATAAAAGCCTGTACCCTGCACACATCCATTTACAGTTCTTGCCTTTGAAACTCCTTACAGAGTGTCAAACCAAGGGTAGACAATAAAGACCTTCATGCGGACTTTGTGAGGTTGTAAACTGAACAAACCTAAATTGTGGATCCCTTGTTCAAGGGTGATGTGTTATCTTGGTCGCAATACCTAGAGCAGTTGGCGGCCTCCCATGTCGGGACCCAATTTCTAGACCGTTGCTATCCGGCACATTCACAAAGGGTTATGGGCCCACACTTTTGGGTCTAAGGTACGTTTCCAAGACCGACTCACGCATGGTCTTGTAGGGCATAAAGGTACAATGGGGACACAAAGATCGGACGGCTCCATCTGCTCCATTGGCTCCATCGGATTCTTTAGGTACGGTGCGTGCACGTGGCGGACTAGGGGATGGGGAATAACTCTGTCCATGTTGGAAAAGACACTCAAACCCCAACGAGATAAAGCTATCCGGAGTTTGTTTTTCTCACGATGGCACCACCACCTGCGGCGATCATCAGCGAGAGGGGTATGCAACGGAACCAGCTGTACCTTTGACCTTGGTTGTAGTAAGTAGCCTCATAAGCCTCATCGGCCTCAAGGAAGGAGAGTAGCAGCAAAGCAGAGAAGATGAGTAGCCGCCAAAAATGGCAGATCCGGCTCACCCCCCCCTCAAGATGGGTATGTCTAAGTTCACAAGGAAATGTTTTCCCTTGTGGAAATGGCAGTTTGAGATTGTCATGAACGTGCGTGGCTACTTCGACATCCTAAAAGGGACCGAGGCAGCACCCGCTGATGCGACCGCGGCTACGCATGCGACTGACCTTGTGCCATGGACGAGAAGAACAACATGGCTCTCGCCATACTTGTGACTTCAGTTAATGAGACTCAACACTCCCACATCACAGGATGCACATTGGCTGCTGAGGCCTACACAGAAATCTCATGGGTCCATCAATCGAACGCCCAAGCAAACCGACTCTTCATCTTCCAAAGGTTGACGTTGATGAGGGTAAGGAAATGAGAATGGATACCCACATTTCTGCAGTCGTTCGACAACTTGCTGCAAGAGTTCCAACAAATGGAATGGAAACTCGACTCCAACATGCGTGACGTGATCCTTCTCATGGCGTTGCCGGACAGCTGGAGGTCCTTTATCACTGCATTTGGCGGCTGGAAGGAAGCATATCTAAGGTATGAGGCTGTCACCAAACACGTCCGCAATGAGTCTATGCAACGCAGTGAGAGTGAGGCAAAAATTTCAGCCTATGCCTCCTGCTTTGTTGGATAAGGTGCAAGCTCCTGCTCCGGTCAAAGCAGCAGCGGAAGCGGTGGCAGTGGAGGGAAAGGCAACAATGGCGGGAAGAGTTCAAAGAAGCCCGGCAAATGTCACAACTGTGGCAAGACTGGGTAATGGGCTAGGGACTGCCATAGTCCCATGAAAAAAGGTGGGAACAAGAGTGGGAAGGAGAAGTAGGAGCTCATAAACATTATGGCTGAAGGGTTGCCCATGAAGGGGGCAGCGCTCCTTAGGCCCGGGGAATTCGCCCTTGACTCGGGCACCAACCACTACTCCTCAAAAGAAAATGGTGGATTTGTCTCCACCGCCAAATCTGACATGCGCATCAAGTGTGCAAACGTCGGTGTTGTCCAAGCCATGGGCGAAGGGGACAAGGTGATCACGTTCAACATGAACGTTGATGAGAAGGAGGTCAATATGCAAAAGGTGGTATACATACCCTCCTTTGCAGTGAACCTGCTGTCGGTCTCACAAATCACTGACAACAACATGACCGTGGTGTTCACCAAAAAGGAAGCGGTGGCTCTAAAAAAAAAGGACAACCAGATTTTTTACACCGAAGAAAACCTCATGCCTCAAGTTCCAAGAGTCGATGGCCTCTACGTGCTTCAAACCAAAGTCACTAAGGCGTCAGATGAGGGACTAGCATGTGCCACCAAGACAGTGGCACCGAAGCCAAAGGATGCACCATCGGCGATCACTGCGGCCGCCACATCAACCAAGTACACAGACGCTGAGTTGTAGCACTGGCAATTTGGCCACGTGGCCAATAACACGATGGAAAACATGTAGGAGCAAGAGGTGGTCCACGGAATGGAAGGGTGTACCATGAAGCATAGAAAAGGGTGTACATTGTGTGAACCATGCCTCCAAACTAAGACAATGAAGAAGCTGTTTGGGAGAGGAGGTCAATGAGGAGAGAATATCTTAGACCTGATCCACAGTGACGTGTGCGGAACCTTCCGCACGACGTCTATCGGAAGAAGCACCTACTTCCTGACCTTCATCAGAGACCACAGCCCCAAGTTGTGGATCTACTTCCTTAAAACCAAGGGAGAGGTAAAGGAGAAACTCCTCGATTTTTTTGCCATGGTAGAGCGACAAACGTCCAAGAAGGTGAAGATTCTCCAAAGTGACAACGGGGTTGAGTACGAGGCATACAAGCCTTGGCTCAAGCATCATGGTATCCGTCACGAGCAAACCACCTCTTACAACCCTCAAAGCAATGACGTGTCCGAGAGGATGAACCAAAACCTGTTCGGCATGTTGCGATGCATGCTCTTTGACGCGAAGCTCCGACCTCGCTTTTGGGCTGAAGCAGCAATAACGGCTTGCTACTTCTTGAACCTCACACCAACAACCGCCTTGCAAATGTGTGGAAAGGAGTAGGACAAGCAGCTAAAGACCCCACAAGAAGTATGGTCGTGAAATAAATCCAACGCCTCTCACTTGAAGGTGTTGCAATCAACTGCATGGGTGAAGATCCAGTCGGGAAAAGGTTGAGGCAAGCTCGACGCACGTTTGAAGAAGTGCATCATGGCTGGATTTGACACATCACACAAAGCTTATCGCCTTTGGGACCAGGTAGCAGGCAAGCTCGTGAGGAGCCTCAGCGTCGTGTTAGACAAACACACTCTTGGAAAGGGAGGGCTACTAGATCCTATCCTTGCTCTCAGGGTGAGAGAGTGGATAGTGTTGCTTGAGTCCAGAGACCAAGCACCCAACGACTGGTTTGCTCTGCCAGCCGGTGGTGGGAATGGGAGAGCAATTGCGTAGGATGATATAGCATATAACATGGAGACACACCACCACCTGTGGTAGCACCAGCAGCAAAGCAAGAAGTCGCACCAGCACCCTGACGTAGTTTGCGACCAAAGAAAGCATTTTCCCGGTATGAGGACGATTGGACCGACCTTAGCTGGTTGTGCATGGCTCAAAAAGAGCCATCCACAGTGGCAAAGGCGATGAACGGCCCAGATGCGGCCAAGTGGAAGGAGGCAGTGGACAGCAAGTTTGCGTCCATTGATGAGAATGGCACATGGTGCTGGTGGATAGACCTGACAAGGTCCACGTGGTGGGATCTAAGTGGGTCCTCCGAGTGAAGAAGAAGCAAGATGGAAAAATCAAAGAGTTCAAGGCAAGGGTAGTGGCTAAGGGTTTTTTCCAATGCCCGGGCTCCGAGTACGACAAGACGTTTGCGCCCGTCGTGACCTTTGCCTCCATCCGCTCTCTCCTTGCCATTGTAGCCACAAATAACTGGAGATACACCAGATGGATATCACAATAGCTTTCCTTTACGGGAGGCTGGGTAAGGAAGTGCTGATGGAGGTACCCGAAGGAGTCAAAGCTCCCAAGGGCAAGGTGTGCAAGTTGGTCAAAGAGCTCTATGGGCTGAAACAAGCCCCAAGGATGTGGTACAAAGAGATGGACGGTTTCATGACCGGTCTCTCCTTCGCACATTACCAGAATGACCCGAGCATGTACGTGCACCATGATGGGAGGGGGCTGATGATGGTTGCACTGTATGTTGATGATCTGATGATATACTCGTCTTCAGTCAAGCTACCGGATGAGTTGAAGTCTGACCTCAGCAAAAAGGTTCAAGATGAAATACATGGATCCTCTCGAGTACTACCTTGGGATCGCCATCCACCACAACCAAGTCAAACACATCGGTGAGGTACTGATGCAAAATCACATGGAAGAGTGCAAACCTGTTGGCACCCAAATGGCGACCGATACGAAGCTGAAGGCCTCCATGTCGCCAAGCAATGAAGCAGAATGAAGGGAGATGCAAGACATCCCCTACTAGTCCACCGTGGGTAGCATCGTGTACGCCATGGTAGGGACTTCTTCGTACATTTGCTATGCTGTGGGAGAAGTGAGGAGGTTCATGGCCAACCGAGGATAACAGCATTGGCAGGTAGTAAAACGCATCTTGCGCTACCTACGGAAGATGCGTCACATGGGCCTCGTCCTTGGAGGCCAAGAAGGTACGAACCCCCTCTGCTTGAACTCCTAAACCGACACCGACTGGGGAGGAAATCTTGACGACCGCAAATCTACCTCTAGATACGTGTGCATCTTGAATGGTGTTGCCATCTCATGGGCCAGCGGGAAGCAAGATTGTGTTTCGATGTCCACAGCTGAGGCAAAGTATGTTGCTCTGTTTGTTTTGTGCAAGGAGACTCAGTGGCTGCATAGCTTCATTGGTAAGATAACACTGCCATAGAAGGACGCCACGGTTGTACACGTGGACAACATGAGCACCATCTTGATGGCTGAAGATGATATCATCTCCTGGAAAACAAAGTACATTGACATACGTTACCACTACTCAAGTGACCTAGTCATGAAGAATGTGGTGGACTTCCAGCACTAAGAAGCGAAGAGCATGCTTGCTGAATGCATGACCAAGCTGCTGGAGATTGACCTGCACTATGGAGGCATTCGTGGTTTTGGCATGAGGAGTGCAGCAGAGGAAGAGTGAGTCACAAGGCATTGATGGAGCCCTGTGAATGAGAGTTGGACAGAGGTGCAAGGGAGAGATTTTTTTAATGATACGTACCTTTTCCACTGGCTAGCTGGCTGGCTACATAGATAGACAAGGAATGCACTGCTCTATGGAGAATGTTCCCTCGGTCTGTTCTAAGATAGGCCAGAAATGCACTTCCCGTAATGGGCATGTCCCCTGGAGATCATCATAGGAAACACACCTTTGTGGCCTAGTTGGAACAGGCACTGGAGCTCATGGGTCGTGGGTTCAANCATTCGTGGTTTTGGCATGAGGAGTGCAGCAGAGGAAGAGTGAGTCACAAGGCATTGATGGAGCCCTGTGAATGAGAGTTGGACAGAGGTGCAAGGGAGAGATTTTTTTAATGATACGTACCTTTTCCACTGGCTAGCTGGCTGGCTACATAGATAGACAAGGAATGCACTGCTCTATGGAGAATGTTCCCTCGGTCTGTTCTAAGATAGGCCAGAAATGCACTTCCCGTAATGGGCATGTCCCCTGGAGATCATCATAGGAAACACACCTTTTTGGCCTAGTTGGAACAGGCACTGGAGCTCATGGGTCGTGGGTTCAAGCCCCGCAACGACCGCAGTTTCATTTGTGACCCAAAATGGGACAGAAAGCTTCTAGGAAGCTTACCAGAGCCTGCCTTGAGAATGATACGTGGCGGTCTGAGGACACGCCAAGTAGGACTTAGGTTGAGGCTGGCTCCTGTGGAGCCACTACAAGCGTAAGCATTAGCAAAGCTCTTCAAGTATAAAAGCCTTCACCATGCGTGCATCCATTTACAGTTTTTGCCTTTGAGACTCCCCATAGAGTGTCCAACCAAGGGTAGAAAACAAAGACCTTCATGCGGAGTTTGTGAGGTTGCGAACTGAACAAACCTAGAGTGTGGATCACTCGTTTGTGAGGTTGCGAACTGAGGGTGATATGTTATCTCGGTTGCAGTACCAAGAGCGGTTGGTGGCCTCCCATGTCGATACCCGTTTTCTACATCGTTGCCATCCGGCACATTGACATCCGGCAGGTTGGTCAGACTTGTATGCCTAGTTGTGCGCATGTGCGTAAGACCACTTCTACACGCTTCTCTGTTTGTTGAACTCAACTTCCACATTTCCAAACATGTTTTTTTCCATCTCTCTACCTTTTAGAGCACCTTCGGTTGTGCTATGTTCTATTCAATGTGTCCTCTTAAACAGAATGATGCTTAAGGGGTTCCTCTATTCCGTATGGCCACCTGCCCCAATCTTCGGTGGTCGTTCCATAATTTTCTGACAACTTTGACCACTTTTTAGAATGGTCAACAGAAGTATTACGGACTGTATCGATGTTTTGAGGCTACTTAGTCAACTTATCAATGATGTTGGATTGTTAGAAAGCCGCAAATCTATATTCTCAAAGCCACCCGACTTCTTGGCGGAGCTTCTTAAAGCAGCCATTCACAATGCGACCCGGCACGGGTCGCTCGACTGGAGCATTGAGGACCCAACACATGCCTCATTCTGATTTTATTCACTGTATAGATGTGCTCAACTCACTCGATACTTGTCATCGAAGTACACTAGCTGCTTAACTAAAATCATCCCGTTGTCCCAACTCTTTGAATTTTCTACTGTCTCGCACCTCATCCCTGTGAACCACCTACGTTCCGCTCGGTAGAACACTCGTTCTTCTTGGTGAACTGGTTAACATTACAAGTTCTTTTAAAGGATCTGGTTTTTCATACGCCAGCTAGATGTGGAGTTTATACATTGCCGAACGTGAATAGTGCATATCTATTGAGGATTCTGTGCATAAATGGTCTGGTGAAAATGCCAATTACCCCATGGTTTTTTGCTCATGACCCTCTTATACCCCGACCTCAGAACAGGAAGCCTGATCCATCCCTATCTTGGTACAATAAGCCCCATTCAAACCTGCCTCCGAAGAATAAGCCCCATCCGCCCCTGTCTGGCAATGAAAAGTCCCATATTCCCACCTGTTTTCACTATGCTTGAACGGTGGTGCATGTCGCTGCTTGAGCGTAGTGATATCAAGAATGCGGTTCTAGACCACGGCCCTCCATCGTGGCCATCGCAATGGAGGGCTACGATAGCATTGTGGGGTGGGGGAAAGTTGGACTTGTACGACAAAAATGCCGTTCGGCACTTCATCAACCACCGCCACACCTGTCTTGCCTCCCCTCGCAGCCCACCAGCCCACCCACCCGCCCGCTGATCAAGGCCCTTGTGATTGACGGCTGTGATGGAAAAGGTTGCGATGGGGCTGTGGGATGGGAGGTGGGAGAATGGAGCGCCAGTGATTCTGGCCGATGCCTGTCAGCCGGAATCCTAGGCACTCCAAGAATGAGGAGTCAAAAGCTCCCCGTTTTTTAATGTTGTTTAGCTTTTTAACCCATGTTCGGCATACAAAACTAACAAAAATCCACCCCCCAATTACACATGGGGTTCCATTCTTGCGTGGACAACTGTTGGACCGTGCGATAGTAGGGCCAAGTAGGTTCCCTCTCAACGCATGGGGTGTCTCGGACTCCCCATACAAACTCCCAACAAACCACCTTCAAAACATCACAAACCCCTTCTACAAAGGATTTTGCGATTGTTTGGAAAAAAAAAAAACGGCGTGAGTATGTAGACACCGAATGCCATGTGATGTCGACATGCCATCTTTTGACAAAGGAGAGAGGTATGTCATTTTCTTCTAAGCCTAAAACCTGTGTCTGTGCACAAGGGGGAAATCAGGTGTTACATCCTTGACGTAAACCAGTCCCTTTTCTTTGTGAGTGGCCATTTTTGTCATGGAAATTCATGGCCCATATCGCGTTGACTTCAGGATTTTTACCCTGGTCAGCCAAGGATATTTTGGCCAACTGTACTGTCCCTCGGTGTTTTGTTCCAAAGGTTTCTGACAACTTCAGCAACATTCCAGAAAGGCCCATTGACGTGTCATGAACCATATCAATGTCTCAATACTGTTTGGTAAAAATCTCAACGATATTGGACTTCTGTAAAGAAGTGCCTCGTATTCTTGAAGCTCCCCTATTTCTTGGCAGAGCTTCTTGAAGTAGCCACTCATAATGCGACCTCGCACGTGTCGCTCAGCTCAAGTGCCAAGGACCTATCATATGCCTCATTCTCATTTTTGGTATTGTGTATTGGTCTTGGACTCATTCAACACGTATCATTGAAGTACACTTACTTCCTAATACAACTTATCTATTTTCCCCAAAACCCTGAACCGTCTTTTGCCCCACATCTCATCCATGTGAACCACCTATGTTTTGCTTGGTGTAACACTTGGTATCGGATTGCAATGGTGCTGGAGGGAAAATCGATGCATTGACTACGTAGCGACAACCTTGCACAAGTCTTCAGCGCATCTCCACCATTCAAGAGTTTGCAAACTTTACGAAAACAACAGTGAACGGAACGAGCGCAACCAAAAAAGACTTTGGCAATGGCAGATCAACAGTGCTCGAGCAACAACGCTCCAGGCAAACCAGACGGCAGCGACAACTTTCACGATCAATGGCGCAGTAGCGAAAAACCCGAAAACCAACCTGGGAACGGACTCCTCCGTCTCGGCGAACCCTCCGCCCCTGTCACAACCCGTCAGGATGACACCTGGCAAGATGGGAGGAATCGGCCAACAAGTGCAAATCAAGATACTTGTTCCATGAATTGTCGGGACTCAAGAGCCTCAACACCCATTTGCTCCAACAACTGAATTTGACAATGGATTACCTTTGAAATTCTCATGTGCACAAGGCAGTACTCACCGAGAGAATCTTTCAACTCTTAAGTGAACCTCAAATTTGGCCGGCACTCCCTGAGCCATTTGATCCCGCGAAATCCAAGGGACCAACGGTCAGGATATGGTTGACAAGTTTGGACGTGTACTTCACTGCTACTAGGGTCAACAACGAAAAAAAGAAAAATGACCTCGTGGCCTCGCTTTTGCGTGGCACGGCTTTGGGTTGGTGGTCCGATCTAAAGAACATCCAACGGCAGCGAGAGACCGGTGGAGCTGAATGAAAACAGCATATGTGACCACTCTTACATAATCGACCGCAGTCGTACTAACTCCCTAGAGTAGATCAATCCAATGTGGCACGAGTCCCTCACGCAACTGGAGACCTGGAGGGACTTTGCGCATGCTACACTTGCACGCTTTGGAAAACAGTTTGAGAAGTCTAACACATGGTACAGACTCCAACGTCTACGTTGGTAGTGTAGTTTGGTGGAGTTAAATCAGTGTTTCTGCAGAATCATCGCCAATACCAGTCTCGCCCTCGATGAACTGTATTTCTACTATAACAATGGCCTCACACGACATGCTCGGAAAGCAATCACTACTTTTGGCATCCAGAACGATACTCCGTGAATGATCACAATCACCGAACACATAGACAGTGCCGACTACAATGCTCAGATGCAGGAATCCAGTGGTTGGAAACCTCAAAGCCACTATTCTTACCATGGCGGAGGAAAGTCCCAATCAGCAGAAACCTCATCTCCAATGGAGATTGACGTCGCTGATCAACAAGATCAACGTCTCTACTGGACTTGTGAAAAACCGGACCATATCTTGTGTGATTGCTGAAAGTAGCCAGAACAAGCCAAAAGGGAGGAAAGTCGTAAAAAAGGAGTGAGGAGTTGAGGAACGACAAAAGGCAAGGGTAGACACTGAGGCTCCTGTCTGGTAAAAAAACTGCACCGACCAATCGCCCATCTGAGCGGCTCGCATCCCCGAGGATGAGGAAACCTAAGATTACGAAATTTTACGAGGGGTATGTGGATGACCAGCCGGCGATACTGTTACGAGTGAATCTGAGGCGTTTGCAAAATTCATAGAATGGTACCGGCACTACTGGATGGAGGAGCTTCTCACAGTTTTTTCAACAATGACATGGTACTGAAGCTTGGTTTGCAAAGTGAACCAGGGGTGTTTGAAGGGGAAACCGTCCATGGAAGACTGAAGATCTGTCGACTATATGAGCGACTCCAACTGAAAACTGGAGATCTGCATGATGTAATGGTCTGGAGGACTTGTCCAATGAGCAACCATAAAGTCATCCTTGGGTGAGATTTTCTGTACTGGCACAATCCGCAAGTTGAATGGAGTAGTGGATCTGTATACGTTGGCATTACTAGTGAGAATTGAAACCTATCTCTGGTTGAGTAGTCCATGACGCAGCGGGAAATAATAGAGGTCGAAGCAGTAGAGGAAGTTGCGGCGGCCACAAAACACCAACCAACATCTTTGGAAGTAGCCAAGCGATACTTGAAATGCGGAGCTCAAGCAGGCTAGTCCACATGGAAGAATAGAAAGCAGAAGAAATCACAACTGCTAAAGCGACACCGACAACCTCGACACCTGAAAATTTTGCAGCCGTGCGAAAGGAGTTTGCAAAGTGCATCGAGGAGTTTGAATGTGTTTTTTTCCAATAATGTCCCGAGAGCTGCCCCGCAACATAACATCGACCATCAAATAGACCTAAAGCTGGGCATCAAACCAGCGGTGAGAAGGACCCATCGCATGAGCAATCGCAAGCTGAACAAACTCAAGAAGCAGCTGGACAAGATGCTCGGTCATGGATTCATCAGACCCTCCACGTCACCCTGCCCAACACCTATAATTTTTTTGAAAAATAAAATCGGAGAGATGTGGATGTGCCTGGACTAGGACATTACCATAAAACCCGCTATCCCCTCCCGCGAGCAAACAAGGTTTTTTGCCAACTCCGCACGGCCCAAATTTTGAGCAAAATCGACCTAGACAGTGACAATCATCAGATCCACGTATCTGATAAGGATGTCAAGAAGACACCATGTTGCACCAGACATGAGTACTTTGAGTTAATGGTTATGTTGTTCGGACTCACAAATGCAGTTGTAATGTTCATGGCGGCGATGAACAACATCTTTCACCCGCAACTCAATGACTTTATCTTTGTACATCGCGACAACATCATGGTGTACAGTTGCACCCCGGAGGAGCACAATGGACACCACCAAAAAGTTGTCAAGATTTTACAAAGATAAAGTTCTCAGAAAACTCTCAAAATACAACTTCGGTCATCATTCTATCAAGTTTCTGGGTCACATCATCGATAACATAGAAGCTTGGACTTAGCATCAGAAGACTTATGTGAGCTTTGAAAAAATCATCAGTGTAAAACTGAATGTCCGTCTTCCATCTTCGGAGTGGTCTTTCCTTGCCTGAATCACCATGGGTCATTGTGCCTTTCAAAGCTGTGTCGTTACTTTGCTTAAAGGTAATGATTTATTTCTACTATTTCAATCATTTCCATCCTCTGTTTAGAAAAAATGATGAAAACATCCATGACGCATTTAAGACTATGCATTTTCTAACATGTTCGTTATGGGAGGAGGTTGCCGTTTCTTTATGAGTTTTCTTCAAGAATTTGCACAACCTCCAAACATTGGTGGCGGAGAAGGTCAGCCAGCCTGTTGCAATTGCACATTTCTTGTGCAATCATGGCGATAGGCTGACTTTGTCGTGCCCCAAACTGTTCCTGTAATGCAATTGCCCATTTCTTTCAAATCATCATTTCGTTGCATTCCTCCCCCTTTAGCTAAGAACCGTGCTCGGTTCAATTTTAACACTTGTAAAAAGATAGGGTACATGCAACTCTTCATTCTGTCGACGGAAGCGCCAGTCCATGAGAGAACGTTAAGCTTTTATACAATCAGGCTTGTAGGTTGTTCAGCTTTTACAAACAAACATGATGGTCTCCAGCCGTCCCCGTGAAAATACATCCGAAGCAAGACAATGACGAGCCCAAGGGCCTGTACCGTTATCCTCTCAAGGGGGTTTGTGCCAAGATGGTACCCCCAAGGGCATGTCGGGTTCGGCGGGCAGCTAGTTCCTCCCAGTATTCAGCAATTGCTACAGACGGCACTCGCGACTCTGGCTTCCAAGTGTTGTACTGTTGTCTACAACAGGCCCAGTGAATGAAATACTCCTAGACCACTCCTGTATGCAGATTGTGTTCAGGGTGTTCAAGGATGTGGTGTACCTCACACTGGCCTTTTGCGGCAAGGAAAGCCGGAGGGGGTGGCTGAACAGACCCCTGTGCTGTATAGGGTATAAGCAGACTCACATGGAAGGTGTCATGGATCCGCATCACTTGTGGGAGGGTCCATCGATAAGTCACCGTTCCAACTTTCTGGGTGACTATGCAGGGCTCCAACCATTTTGGCGACATCTTTCGTGCACCCGGTGTTTTCAACCGCAAGTTTTGTATGCCCAGTAACACAGGATCTCCAATGGAAAACATCACATCATGACGTCTCTGATCAGCATAGGCCTTCTAGTGCTGCGAGCACCATGTAGGTGAGCCTTGGCATCCCGCCAGAGGACACTTATGCGCTCAACAAAGGCCTCAGCAAAGGGTACCTGATCACTTCCGCACCATAGAAGCGTGTACCCCCGGATGCCAACCATGGTTGAGGAAGAACAGTGTAAGTCTAATAGACTCGTTCACCGCATTGTTTACGGCCAAGTAGTCATCCCAATCTTCCATTGTTGGGTCAACATATATACAAAGCATTTGGTCAAGTGTATGGTTCACGCGCCCCATCTGCTTGTTAGTCTGGGGATGAAACACTACAAACATGCTTTGTCGTGCCCCAAACTGTTCCTGTAATGCAAGCCAAAACCGGCTGGCAAAGCACGGATCGTAGTCAGAGATGATTTGTAGAGACAATCCATAGTACTTCACTATCCTCTGTAGAACATGCGGGTTGTTTCTTCAGTCGTGACCCAAGTTAACGTGGGCATGAAATGGGCCATCCCGGTTGCTTGGTCAACCACGACTAGAATGGTGCCATGGCCTTTCTTTGTTTCTGGAAGTCCCATGATGATATCTATGGATACCGACTCCCACTAGTTGGCTGGTAGTTGTAGAGGTTGGAGGAACCCACCTGGTGCGTTGTTGGAGCTCTTGTTATGCAAGCATAGATAACACATCTTGCACTAATTTCTGTTGTCCGTACTCCAACCTGGCCACCAATAGTGCTCACGACGAGCATGGACCGTCTTCTTTAGTCCCACATGCCCGAACGTCGGAGGGTTATGAAACTCAAACATGATCTATTCTCGCAAGTTGTTGACATTTGGAACTGCCACATGATCCCCACACAAATAGAGTCCAGCCGCCTCAACAAGGCTATAGCGTTTAAGGTTCTTCGGTTCACCAACCCAAGGGTACATGAAGTAACCCATGTAAACATAGTACTTGAAAGGATTTACGCTGATCAGTGGTCATGGGGGTGGGCGGAACGGGCTTGGTTTCATTGTGATCGTTGACACAAGTGTCACAAACTGCCGGTTGGTGAATTTCTTGTTATCCACCATAAGATTCATGTGAGATGAATTACAAATCAAGGGGTCAGTCACGTAAGCTCATCCAAGTTTGTACTCCCAGGTGAATGTAAATTGACGCAGGTATTTACTTCATCGTGCCTGCCTTCTAGAGAGGTTTAGTTGCATCTAGAAGTAGAGGAGCGGGTTATGGTCTGCGACCAGTGTGATGTGCCATAGTATCCCCTAGAATTCCATGTCTTAAATGTATGCACCACTGCCAGGAGCTCATGATCCCCAGTTGTGTATTGATCTCTGCGCCTAAGAGTTTCTGACCCTCGTAGGCCACAAGGTGACCATCTTGTACAAGTACGGCTCCCATCCGTGTGACCGACGCATCACACCATACTTCCCAAGGTTTAATTGGATCGGGAAGTGCTATAACTGGTACCTGGATGAACATTGCCTTATCTGTCTCAAATGCTCCGGTGCACTTTGTTGAGAAAAACCAAGTACTTGCCTTCTTGGTCAAGGCAGTGAGAAGACTTACCAAGGCAGAGTAGCCTCATATAAAGCACCGGGAGTAATTTGCTAGGCCCAAAAAGGAGTGGAGCTATCCCACCTTCCTAAGTTGAGGTCACTGCTTGACAAACTCCACCTTGCGAGGATCCACCCGGATTCTTTTGTCACTGATGATATGACCAAGACACTCGAGATCGAGCTAAGAAAAGTTACACTTGCTTTTCTTTGCAAAGAAACAGTTAGCACGAATGATTTTGAGCACTATTCATAAGTTTTTCTCATGTTCCTCACGATCCTTAGAATAGATGACGATGTCGTCAAGATGCATCTGGACCAACTTGCCAAGGTGTGCACGAAAGATGTTCTTCGTCATTGCTTGGAACATCGCAAGTGCATTAGTCAGTCAACAGCATAGGATTCGGAACTGGTAGTGTCTGAGATGAGTTCTAAATGTCATTTTTGGTACATCCTTCTCTGTGATCCAGATTTGACAGTAGCCTTACGATAGATCAAGAGACGTGAAAAATTTTGCTCCTTGAAGGTGGTCAAATAGGTCCTTGATGTGTGGGATCAGGTACCGATTTTTTTACGGAGTTTGTTCAATGCCCAAAAGTCTAGGCACATTCTGAGGCCACCACCTTTCTTGTTCATGAACATGATATGTGCTCCGAAGGATGAAGAGCTTGGCTCGATTCAATCCTTATAGAGGTACTCCTTGACCTGTTCTTCCACTTCTTGTCATTCCGCTAGACTCAAATAGTGGACTGATTGAAAGGGAGGTACTGCTCAAGGTTCCAGCGGGATTATGTGCCCAACCGCACGCCTGGATGGCAACCTGTCAGGCGGCAGCTCAAATACATCAGAGAACTCACAAATGATGTCGGCCACTCCCGCGGACACATCACTCTCTGGTTGATTGTCGATTTTCTTGAGGGTTCCCAGAAAGCACCAAAAACCTTGCCTTAGACGTCTCTTCAGTTGAACTGATATGAGGCTTGCTTGGATTGAAGCTTCTGGCCATCAACTTTGGGGAATTGTGGATAGGTTTGATGGTTCTTCTCCCGTTTCATATTTGTTGTGTTTTTGTATCAAAACATATGATTTCTTTGTGGTTGAACGACGATCGATTCCCTAAGACCACATCAAAGGGGTCCATTAGGTCAAGAACCATCAAACGCAGTGTGGTCGTGTATACAAGTAGTCAGTTGTGTAGTGTACTCTCCAATCACCGATACCTCTCTGTTATCACTGACAATCACCGTTCATGTACGTGGTGTGTATTTCAACTTCCACTTACATATGAATGCTCCACTTTTAGATGATTATACCGCCCCCGTATCGACCAGGATGTGAGCTAGAGCACCTGCTAGCTTGCCCGGGAACTGCATCGTCATCTTTGCTTCTGACTTACGCACGAAAAGTCTTGATTGGGGTTTGTTCTCCAAGTGGTAGATGAAATAGGCATGGGTGCTTCTTCACAAGTCAACCATGTTATCCATATGTTCCCACATGTGATATCCTTTTGTGAACAAAGCCATTAGCTTCAATCTTTTGAAGGCAGACATGTTCATCTTTGGATTGATTGGTACAGCCATCATTATTGATGTCAAATAGTTCTCTTTGATGCGCAGCTTCTAAAGCACTTGGCCAGGTTTCATTTGTGTTCACTATCAAACACGTGCAATTTTCAAGACTTTCCTTTGTCATATAGGAGAGTGGGCACAAGCGGTCAAGGTAGAGGGATTCAAGATTCATGAGGGGCACATAGACAGTTGAGAAACATTGTGTAGACAAAAACTCAAAGTTTTTTTCATCATCATCACAAAACATGAATTCCTACCCTCATCCTCTCCAAGACCCACATCAATTCCAAATAGCAGCCCACTGGTGGCTAGTGGGGGTCGTGAAAATCTTGCTCATGGCATCCTAAGGACGACGATCACGTCCTCCAAACGCTTCTCCAAAGACTTGATCTCCATCGTGTGGGCGTTCATGTCCACGCTGGCCACCGTGGAGGCCCTGTCGTTGCATGCCCGCAAACTCCTGGCCTTAGCGGTGCCCTCCTGAGGACGTCCCTGGTCTTCTGGGGCATTGTCATTGCCTTGGTGTTGCCCGCCTTGGTACGGGCCGATCCTCCAGAAGCGGTTTTGGTCAACACCATTGGGACGGTTTGGGCCTCGGCCATGGCGCTGGCCTTGTGCATGGTGATGCTCTCCCTGCTGCTTCTTTCCCTGCTGGTCACACTATGGGAAATCCCATCCAATGTGGCCAGCCTCATTTAAGCACATGCAGATGATGGTAGAGCGAGACTGGTTCTCTTCGTCTTGACAACAGAATTTCTTGGATAGCTTCGAAGTTATGTTTGTTGCGCGCTTTGATGAATTTTCCATTGGTATTGTCAGAAGGAATCCGCGGGATGCAGTCCTGACTTTTTTCTCATTGTCTCTTGGTGGTTTACGGCTTCTGTTTTGGGCGAATCTGAGACCGAGCGTGAGCTTTCTGGTCGCCTCACGCTATGTGAGTAGGAGTTTAGAGACAGTCACTTTTGCAAAGGGAATAACACGATTTTACATTAGTTTTGGTGCAGGGACATGATCCCAACGGGCTAGTCATGAGCTTTCCAATGCACCAAACCGCGCGCAATTCGGCCAAGTGTAGCCCAAGTTACGCTTGCCAAAGCGCATGTCTCACCCACCACAGAAGCCTAACGCCGCCACACGCCGTAGCGCCTTTCCCAAGGCGTGGATCCCATTGCACGTGATGTATGGGTCCCCTGCACTGTTTCCACGCACCTCCCCTACTTCTAGGTCAAGTTTGGTGATGGGGCGTGACGAGGTTTGAAACCTGCCCGTGGACCTGCAGTCAGAATGTTGACGAAGTCCCTAAGTAACAAAACGTACTACTGAGTTTCGGACGCCGAGCCATTGTTTTGGCTAAGTCCCTCAGTAACATCCTGCACTACAGGATCCGGTGGATGATCCACCTGATCAGGTGGATTATCCACCGGACACCTTGGCAGGCCTTCCGGAGCAATTTCTCCAGATGATGTTTTTGTTACTTGGTCCGAACGTTTATCCACCGGATTTCGAGTCGCAGCCGGCTCCCAGAGCTGTTGCGCACACCCCAACCTTGGAAGGCCATATCTCCCTCGATACTTGCCCGATTCCGGCGAAACAACTTCCACCGGATTCAGCGACTTGTCAAATATACGGGGCAATCATCCATTCTAGGATCCGCAAAGTTTTCGAGTTTCCAGATCCGCCGGCGTGGAGTTACCACTTTCTGGCGGCTCGTCGATGCCTCCCGGCGCCTCACTTGGGCATGCGGAGGGACAATTTTTTCAACATTCTCCCCCTTGCACCTGCCATGCCCATTGCTCCTGCTTGCTCTTACTCATCTTTCGCTGCGCCCTCTAGCCCATCATAGCTGGTCATCCCAAGTCTGGCCACGCTCATCGCATGCCGGTCCACGGGTTGCGCTTTCGTCAAGTAATCTGCAAGGATGTTGTGCGTGTTGTAGTGTTGCAGCACCACCTGTCCCTTTTCGACCTGGTTCCATGCATAGTGGTAACGCACGTCGATGTGCTTCGTCCTCCTGTGCTGCATTGGATTGTTGGTCAACGAGATGGAGCCGGTGTTGTCCTCTTGTACCACCGTAGGCTCCTGTTGCGGCACGCCTAGCTCCTCCAGCAACCTGCGGAGCCATACCGCCTCCTTGACTGCCTCGGCCAGCGCGATGTACTCAGCTTCCACTATGGAGGTGGCAGCTGCACTACGAGACCGCTACACCAGGGAGGAAGAACACGTAGCCGGATGTGTACTTCTGCTTGTCCACATCTCCAGCGTAGTCTGTAT
Organism: Penium margaritaceum; assembly: GCA_023375785.1. Classification (NCBI taxonomy): domain Eukaryota; kingdom Viridiplantae; phylum Streptophyta; class Zygnematophyceae; order Desmidiales; family Peniaceae; genus Penium; species Penium margaritaceum. The sequence goes on from SZWC01001493.1 coordinate 38,611, forward strand.
CCATGTAGTAGACCAGACGTAAAGGGTCCACCCGCCCTTTGCCATTGAACCTCAGGCACGCGTGCCGCGTCGTGTCGTGCAGGTAGCGGAGGATGCGCTTGATCGCTTGCCAGTGTAGTGGCCCTGGATTGGCCACGTACCTGCTCCCTTGGCCAACCGCGTAGGCGAGGTCCAGTTTAGTCGCCACCATGGCGTACATGAGGCTGCCCACCGCCAATTGGTAGGGCACCCCTGCCATACCCTCGTGCTCTTCTTTTGTTTGTAGTGCCATTGCTACACTCAATTCATAGGTCATAGAGACAGGACTTCACACCGGTTTGCAGGCCTCCATGACGTACCGCTTCAGCACCGCGGCCACGTATTTGGCCTGCCCCAGCTCAAGCGTGCATGCCCTCAGGTTCCGCGTAATGCTCACCCGGAGATACAACTCCAGCTCCCCCATGTCCAACATCTGGAACCCCTGCTGCTCAGCTGCTCTTTCAGGTGCTGTAGGTGCTGTTGCAAGTATGAGGACCACAAGATCAGATCATCCACATAGAGGATGACAATCTGATGGAGCTTCTTGCTGCACCGCACATACACAGTGTGATCCGCCTCACAGCGCTTGAAGCCAAGTTGTGCCATCTGTTGGTACCAGCATCGGGGCAATTGTTTATGCCCGTACAAGGACTTCTGCAGCATGCACACCTTGCCCTTCGGCACCTCCACCCCCTCCGGCACCTCCGTGTGAATTTCTTTGTCGATGATGCTGTTGAGGAAGGCCGTCTTTACGTCCATCTGGTGGAGCTCCATATCCTTCATGGCTGCCACCGCAAGGATCACCCGGATGCTTGTGAACTTGGCAACGGGGGCAAACGCCTCATCGTAGTGCTCGCCTTTACGTTGTGCATACCCCATCACCACAATCCGTGCCTTGTACTTGTTGACCACACCTCCTTTTTTGAACTTGGTCTTGAAGGCCCACTTGGAGCCGATGACCTTGGCGTCTTTCGGCCTGTCAACCAGCTCCCACGTGTCATTTTCAGCAATGGACGCCAACCCTGACTTGATGGCGGTGTCCCACTGCTTCTCCTCGGGCCGCGCAAGCGCCTCTTGCACGGTCGTTGGCTCCGTTGATGTAGCCAGCATACACCGTGTCATGCCGATCCATTGACCGGTGCCTGCGTCGAAACGCTTTCCCGCTCTCCGCTACCTCCCGCTACGGTGAAGAATACTTGGTGGCATCTCATCGCTTTGCTGCAATCCTTCCGACTCTGCCCACTCCGGTGAATCATTGGCTGGACAGCTCCCCAAGGATCCCTCCCACTCCGGTTAGCCATCAACCATATGGGCGGCGCGTCCGGGGGATTTTTCTGCGACGCCCAACACGAACTCCGCGAGGAGTGCGTGCTTCGGCACCCGCGGTGCCTCCTTTGACGGATCATTCCACTGGATCTCCAGCCCAGTTGCATCATCATTGGAGTCCTCCACGTTGGCTGCTGCACCTGCTGCACCGCTGCGCTCCAACACCACATCTTTGACCTCCATGTCCACCGGCGTCTCCTCGTAGTCAAGGAGCTGGAACCACTCCCCCTGTTCTGGAGTATTCCCGACTCTCATGTCGTTGCTGCTGCTGTTGAAGCTCTGCTACTCGTCGAACTCGACGTCACAGCTGCAGATGATCTCTTGTGTGCATGGGTCATAGAGCCCATACGCCTTTTGTGTGCTCTCGTAGCTGAGGAACAAGTACGGCTTTGCCGGCGGTTCCAGCCTGCTGTTGCGTCGTTACTCCGCCTGTACCATCGCATGCGCCTTGCACCCGAACACCTTCAGGTGTAACACATTTTGCTTGTGCCCGCTCCACACCTCTTGTGGCGTCTTCTAGCCGCCCTTATCCTTCAGCACTGCTGTTGGGATGAGGTTGATGGTGTAGCTTGCTGTACGTACAGCCTCCGCCCCAAACCCTTGCAGTAACCCCGCATCCACAAGCATGGTCCGCACCATGTTGAGCAGCGTCTGGTTCGCCCGTCCTGCCACTCCGTTGGAATGTGGTGAGTATGGCATAGTGGGTTCCCACTTGATGCCCTGCTGCTTCATCCACCCGCTGTAGCCCACGTACTCTCCGCCATTGTGGCTGCATAGCGCTCTGACCTTCCAACCAGTCTGCCTCTCCACCGCTGCGACGTACTCCTTGAGCCGGTCTAGGATCTCGCCTTTCCGCTTCATGAAGTACACGTGGAGCTTTTTGTTGCAATCATCAATGAAGGTGACAAAGTATCTCAGGCCGTTGTTTGACGGCGCTTTGAATGGTCCGCACACGTCGTTGTGCACAACCTCCAGTAGGTCCTTTGCGCGAGCCTCGTTCTTGTTTAACGGCTTGCGTCGCGCCTTGCCCAGAATTCAAGGCTTGCATATTTTGTGCGCTGGTGTATCTTCTTCCGCGTCTGCTACACCATCGATGACGAGGCCGCGCACCATGTGTCCTGGCACAGTCTCGGTTGGAAGACTGGTTAAGAGAAGTGAAGATATAGGTATGGATAGAAACATGAGAAATTTACTGGTGTGGGAGTACCAGTAAAACAACCTGTACGGTGCATATCGTACCACCATATGGTCGGTGGTAGTGCGTGTTCACCACGCAGCTGGTGGTGCGTGGTTGGAAGTTGGGTGTATCATTAGTATCTCTCCTTCACTTCTCCATCGCTTTGCCATCTCTTGAACGGTTGCGGGTGCCGAATGCCCCAACCATCGGTGCCAGAGCTCCAAATCATCACTTCCTCCCTTGGCCATGTTGACGATGCGCTCCTACGAATCTGCTGCATCCGATGCCGTGGGGACCACCTTGGTCTCCACGATGTAGAGACCGCCCTCGCGCTTTGCCTCCAACACGACCTCGTCGTCGCCGTTGATGCGCATCATTGCGCCTTTCCTGCGGAAGAGCACCTCATACCCATTGTCCGTCTAGCGGCTCACACTCAGGATGTCAGCCATGCCGGGGATGTGCTGCACATCACGGATTGTGCACAGCTACTTCTGACCACCCACCATGACTTCCACCTCCACGTCGCCTTGGCCGGCCGCTGGCTCAACTTTGTCGTTTGTGACCACCATTGTCTTGGAGGACTTCTCGTAGGTGACGAACCCCACCTTCTCGACCTGGGTGCACTCCTCGGCCCCGGAATCCAGGCACCGCCTGTTGACCTTCTCGAGGTAGTGGTTCTTGTTGCCGTTGAGGAGCGACCTGCCCTTGGTGTTTTTGCCGCCGGTCTTTGCCTCCTCCGGGCATTCACGGGCCCAATGGCCCTCCTTGCCGCAGTTGCGGCACGCACCTTTCTTGGCGCCCTTCTTGCCGCCGCCCTTTCCGCTTCCTGTGCCCCCGCTTCTGCCACCACGCGTTTTGGTGACGAGGACTGATGAGGAAGAGGAGGACTCCCCGCAGCTCCGTTGCTACGCCTCGTTGCGGATGTACTCTGCGACCNGAGGTAGTGGTTCTTGTTGCCGTTGAGGAGCGACCTGCCCTTGGTGTTTTTGCCGCCGGTCTTTGCCTCCTCCGGGCATTCACGGGCCCAATGGCCCTCCTTGCCGCAGTTGCGGCACGCACCTTTCTTGGCGCCCTTCTTGCCGCCGCCCTTTCCGCTTCCTGTGCCCCCGCTTCTGCCACCACGCGTTTTGGTGACGAGGACTGATGAGGAAGAGGAGGACTCCCCGCAGCTCCGTTGCTACGCCTCGTTGCGGATGTACTCTGCGACCGCGCCATAGGTGAGCTTGTCCTCCGACCATCCTCCGAGAACGGTGATGAGTGGACCCAAACTGTCAGGTAGGGCCATGAGCAGGGCCATCGCCTACAACAGCGTGTCGATCTCTCACCCCACATCATTACATTGCGAGGCGAGCCACTCGATCTGCTGCATGGAGGAGATGACATCATCTTCCTCCTCGACTCTTACCGTGAGGAGCCGCTTCATCGCAAAGATTTTGTTCGCGAGCGACTTGAATTGGTGGATGGCACAGAGCTTTTGCCAAGCTTAGGCTGCAAGCTTGCAGCCTTGGAAGTAGCCCCACTGTGACTCAGCTGTCTTGGACACTAGGAGCATGAGCGCCTCCATGTTCTTCTTTTCGAAGGCCTGCTTCTCCGCGTCCGTAGCAGTCGCCTCTGCAAGCACCTCCTTTCCCAACATGACGTCCAGCAGCCCCTTATGCGAGAGGTGCCGTTCGAACTGCCATCTCCATAGTCCAAAACCTGGGCCACCCGTATACTTCTGAATGGGCTGTGTCTCCTTCTGCCCTATTTGCATAGCTTCTACTCCCACAATTCTCAGAACTTCACTACGACGTCCAAGACGACGAAGTCCCCGAGTAACAAAACGTACTACTAAGTTTCGGACACCGAGCCATGATTTTGGCTGAGTCTCTCAGTAACAACCTGCACTACTCGATCCAGTGGATCATCCACCTGATCAGGTAGATTATCCAACAGACACCTCGGCAGGCCTTCTGGAGCAATTTCTCCAGATGGTATCTTTGTTACTCGGTCTGGTCGTGTAACGGGCCGGATCTCCAGCTCCTGCTCTGAAGTCGTCGTCGGAGTACGCAGAATGGCTTTCTCAGTCCGCGTGAGGGATTTACCCCCTTCGCAAGACTGAGGGGCAATCGTCATCAACGACCCAGAGCAGGGAGACTCGAATATTTCGAGTCTACGGAGGCCCATTTCCGTTTTTAACCAAACCCCTGGTTTTGGGACCCAAACCGGGGGTTTTTACCTCGAACTCGTGTGTTTGCACGAGTTATTCCGTTTGTTTTACGTCGAAGTTTGTCATAAACGAACTTCGAGTTTCGTTTTGTCGTTCTGGCGCGAAATGGTCGCGTGCGAGGCACGCTGGCGATTTCGCGCCAGGCATTTTGTCCTCACCATTGCTCCCCCTATCCCTCTTCCTCTCTTGCTCGTTTTGCAAGGAGGGCAAGGGGGGACGAGGGCACGAGGCCACGAGGCCTCGCCCTCGAGGCCCTCGTGGCCTCTCAGCCGCCGATCTGGCTGAGGCCGCGATCGGCGGCTGGCGGCTGGCCGGCCGGTGGCCGGCCGGTCGCTTGGCCGGCCGCCGGCCGTCCAGCCGGCCGGCAGCGAGCTGGCCGACGGCCAGCGAACTGCTGGCCGCCGGCCAGCCCTCGCTGACGCGAGGGGTGGTACGCAACCAACCCTCGCATCAGCAAGGAGGGAGGGCCGAACCGGCCCTCCCGCTACATTCCTCCCCACTTGTTATGAACCGTCCCGGTTCATGAACAACAAGTAGGATTGTCAGTCAGTGAGTCATCAACATTGTGAAAGAAAACTAATAATTTCAATCACCAGCTAAACATGAACACGTGCATGGTACGTAGACCTAAGCTGCAGCTTGTAGGTCAGCACGGCTAGCGGCCTCCCCCCTTTAGGCTAGAGCGTCCGCGCGACAACCATGTTGGGCGTCCCCAACCTCCTATGGTCGTTGTCCATGAATGCTGCCCTGTGGGAATGTTGTTCACTTTTCTCGCGTTCAGGTGGTACCTCCTGCCACGCGTCGATCTGTGCAAGCTGCAAACTCACTCCAGTACTCGTTGACCACCCCTGTGGGCAACCGAGATTCGGGCTCCCATGAATTATGTTCAGGTCCACAACCGACCCAATGGACGAGGTACTCCCTGACAACGCGCGACCGAAGAGTACGCTCTCAGTGCTGGAGTAGGCGAAGGACCTCGTATTGGCCGTCGGCAGCCAGGACTGCTGGCGGTGGCTGAACGGTTCCTTCTACCGTGTATGGAGCCAGCAGGCTCACATGAAACACGTCATGTATCTTCATACTCGGCGAAAGTAGCAATCGGTATGCCACTGGCCCGATACGTGCCACAATGGGAAAAGGCCCAATCCACTTCGGTAGAAGTTTTCTTGCCCCTGGCAACTTCAACCGAAGGTTTTTAGTGCTAAGCAGCACTTTGTCACCGATGTCAAACGACACCTCCCGGCGACCTTTGTCGGCATATGCCTTTTGTCGCTGCCGAGCTGCTTGAAGGTGACCCTTCGCCTCCTGTAACAAGGAGTCGATGCGCTCGGCAAAGGCTTGAGCNACCTGCCCTCCTGTACTCCCACTCTTCACCAATGAAGAGGGTACCACTGGATGCCGACCACTGTTCAACACGAACGGTGTGAACTGTGTGGACTCGTTCACCGAGTTGTTCACCGCAAACTCTGCCGGTGCTAGGAATTCGTCCCAATCATGCATGGCAGGGTCCACGTACATGTGGAGCATCTGCTCTAGAGTGCGATTCATGCGCTCTGTTTGTCCATTCGTTTGAGGGTGAAACGCTGTCGACATTTACGACTCGCTGCCAAAGTCCTCGTGCATCTTTTGCCAGAACTTACTAGCAAATTTTCGATCTCGGTCGGAGATAATACGCAACGGCAAGCTGTGGTACTTTATGACACTCTCAAAGAAGAGACGAGCGGTCTCCTTTGCGTTCACGTCAGTGGTTGTAGGAATGAAGTGTGTCATCTTCGTCAAAAGATCCACAACCACTAGTATTGCATCATGGCCATGGGCCGTGTCCGAAAGACCAGTAATGAAGTCCATGCTGACGCACTCCCATGGAGTCCCAGGAATGGGAAGCTGCTGGAGGAGTCCAGCAGGCTTCTTGTTACTAGCCTTATACCAAAGACATGGGTCGCATGTCATGCAATACTTACGAACATCGACACTCCATCCTGGCCACCAATAGTGGTCCGAGAGTGCCTGTCCGATCTTTCGGGGTCCCACGTGACCTGCAACCGGCGGGTCGTGGAACTGGGAGATAACCTTTGCTCGAAGGTCTCCCGAGTTTGGCACAACAACTTGTTCCCCGTGCCAAAAGATTCTTGCGGCCTCCACCAAGCCGTACTTGTCCAGATTTCGAGAGTCTTGAAACCAAGAATCCACACAGTATCCCATCCGGATCCTGTTTACAAAACTGTTGTAATGGACAATCTCTCGTGGTGGTTGACGCAGAGGTGCAGGGGGATCTGGTGGTTGTACGGTTGCTGTTGCAATGGCCATAAAACACCCACTGACCTCGGTGGTTGCTTTAATTTCCACAGGCTGTCGGCTTAGTGGATCGGCCACATTGATTCGTCTTGGCCGATATTCTCATGTGAACGAGAATCGACTCAGGTATTCGCTCCAACGCGCCTGTCGTCTTGACAGGTTCGGTTGCGTTTGGAAAAACACCAATGGATTATGATCGGTCACGACCGTCACACCCCCTTCAGCACCCTCAAGGTAGCAACGCCACATCTTGAAAGCATGTACTACCGCAAGGAGCTCTTGATCCCCAGTCGTGTACCGCGTTTCCGCGGGTATGAGCTTCCGGCTCTCATACGCAACTGGGTGACCGTTTTGCATGAGGACGGCTCCAAGTCCAACTACCGACGCATCACATCGAACCTCCCACGGTTGCGATGGATCCAGAAGAGCTAAGACGGGCGCCGTGGAGAGAAGCTCTTTGACTTTGAGAAAAGCGTTCTCGCAATCAGATGTCCATTCCCAACGCACGTCTTTTCGCGTGAGCCTGGTTAGCGGTGCTGCTAGGGTCGAATACCCTTGCATAAACCGTCGAAAGTAGTTTGCAAGGCCGAGGAAAGACCAAATCTGCCCAGCATTTTTGGGGCGTGGCCAGTCCACAACGGCTTGGACCTTTCGTGGGTCGACGCGGATGCCGTCCTTGCCGACGATGTGTCCAAGGTATTCGAGCTCATCTTGTACAAACTTGCACTTGCTCACTTTCGCATAGAACTTCTGTTCCCGAAGGATTGCGAGAACTTCGCGCAGATGTTCTATGTGCTCTTCCATAGATTTGGAGAAAACCAGGATATCATCCAGGTAAACCAAGACAAACTGTCCAAGTTGCTTGGCGAACGTTCGGTTCATTTCTCCTTGGAAGGTTGCCGGGGCATTTGTAAGCCCGAAGCATAACACTCGGAACTGATAGTGTCCCATGTGCGTTCGAAACGCGGTTTTGGGCACATCATCTTCCGTGATGCGGATTTGATGGTACCCTTGAGACAAATCCAAGGACGAAAATACTTTTGCGCCTTGGAGTTGGTCAAAAAGGTCCTCAAT
>SZWC01001493.1:50235-137559 GCA_023375785.1 Penium margaritaceum
CAGCTTCAGGCGATGCGACGAGCGTCTTGCCCTTCTCGAGCAATCGGCTCGAGTTCATCGCACGACGATGGCGATGGTCACGATCCTCGTCGCCTTCGCCATCGTCGACGTCGTGCTCTTCGACGGGGTCCTCCTCCGGAAGATCCTCCTCCATCGCGTCGTCCGTCGCATGGGGGTCGCCCATGTGCGCGTCGACGTGCTCGTCGAGTACCTTTGCGGCCTCCACACACTTCTCGGTGTCGCCGAGGTTGGCGTCGGTTGCCTTAGGCGGTAGGGTTGCCCTTGGCGGCACGGTTGCCTTTGGGTTGGCAACCGTGCTCGCAGCGGCGGCTCCCAAAACTTGGAGTCCGCCGAGAGCTCGTGGTGACGCCGTCACCACCTTACCCTTGTTGGTCTTAGACGGTCCGGCACTTGCCATCCCGTCGCTCGTGCAACTAGCACGTGAAGATTGTTGTGAGGATCACCCCACAACGAGGAGGAGTCGCCTCCTAAGGTGTTGCTCTCACGATCGGTGAGGCAATTTCAATTTATATTTCTACTTTCCTAGGCCGCCACGTCGGCACAAGGTCGTGGATTTGAGAACTAGACTTCCTAAGCCGTGACTCACGGCGATTGGCAAGCACTAGTACCTAGGAAAACAGAAAATTGCAATACAAGGAGTTGACAAAAAGTGTGAGTACCGCTCACAAAGCTAGGACAAGCAAGAGGAGAGGAATTACACAATTCCTAGCACTTCCTCCAATCCTTCTTCTAGCTTCTTGTCTTCTTCCTGTCTTCTTGTCTTCCTTGGCCTCCTCTTGAGTCTTCTTTGTGCGTCTTGCGCCCTTTGGCGGCGTCCTCCTTGAGCCGGCGGCGTTGGGGGAGCCGCCAAAAGTCCCCAAGTTGTCACCCTCCTTCCTTTTAGGGTTCTCTCAGGTCGTGAGAGTCCCTAAGCTTGGGGAGGGACGCTGTCACAGTTTTTTGGGTGAAGGAGGTTTGAAGGAGCCTTGAAAATGAGGAGGATTTTGTGGTTTTAGAGGTGGGAACTCCCCAACCCGCCCCACAAAAATCCTCCTAGCCCCCTGGAAGTGTGGAGATGCTGGAAGAAAGTGTCTCCACAAAGTAGAGCTTTTTTCAAGCTCTCTAACGCACTTTTTGGCGCTTCAATCCGTGAAGTGTGGATGCCGTACTCCGTTCTGGCGTTTTTGCTGCTGCTTGCAGCTGCCGGCAGCGTTTTATCTATGTCGTAGCCGCCGTTTCCGTCGAACCCTTGGGCGCGAGGGTCGTCTGGCTCTGAGAACCACTGTAACGGGCCGGATCTCCAGCTCCTGCTCTGAAGTCGTCGTCGGAGTTCGCAGAATGGCGTTCTCAGTCTGCGTCAGGGGTTTACCCCCTTCGCAAGACTGAGGGGCAATCGTCATCAACGACCCAGAGCAGGGAGACTCGAATATATCGAGTCTCCGGAGGCCCATTTCCGTTTTTAACCAAACCCCTGGTTTTGGGACCCAAACCGGGGGTTTTTACCTCGAACTCGTGTGTTTGCACGAGTTATTCCATTTGTTTTACGTTGAAGTTTGTCATAAACGAATTTCGAGTTTCGTTTTGTCGTTTTGGCGCGAAATCGTCACCTGCGAGGCACGCTGGCGATTTCGCGCCAGCAGTTTTTGTCCTCTGGTACCAAGATATAATGCGAAAGCTTGGACATAGCATCGGAAGGCTTAGGTGAGATCAGAAAAAGTCATCGTTCTAAAACTAAATGACTATCCTCCATTGTCTCATTGTCTTTCCTTATCCATGTTGTCATGGTTTGCTGTGCCTTTCAAAGCTACATTGTTGCTTCACTTAAGAGTAAAGTATTGTTTTTAGCATTTGAATCATTTCCACCATGTGTTTAGAAAGAACGGTGGACATATCCATGATGCAATTAATGCTTTGCATTTTTCAACATGATCACTTTAGAAGGAGGTCATCACTTATATTTACGCGTTTTTGTCATCGATTGCGAGACCTCCTACCTTTGGTCACGGATCAGGTCAGCCAGCCTATTGCAATTGAACATTTATTGTGCAATAATCGCGACAGGCTTTCCTGACCTATGTTTTTATTTTTTTTGTTCAAATCATTGTTTTGTTACATCATCGACAGATGAATCACCATGGACCCAAGAAAGGTGGAGGCGGTGGCTAGTTGGCTGGCACCCACCAATGTTTGGGACATCTAAATATTTTTGGGCTTCTGTAACTACTACCGTCAATTTATGAAGGACTACGGACAAGTCTGAGCGCCCCTCTTTGATCTCATCCAAAAAACCACCGAGTGGACTTGGGAGAATGGCGCACAAGAATCATGAAACAATTTGAGAAACACTTTGATTTCGGTGTTAGCCTTACGATTGGCATATTCAACGGTGGACTATGTTATGGCCACCGGCTCATCTGACCAAGCCATTGGAGTCATTGTCTTTGAAGGCAATGGTGATAAAGAACAACTTGTTGTATGCATGTCTCAAAAACCACACAGACGGAACTCATCTACGCGGTGCACAAAAAGTAAATGCCCCTAGTCGTGCACACGTTCAAGATGTGGCGGTGTTACTTGGAATGCGGACGATGCATTGCCCGCACAGATCATCATGCACTGAAACATCTCAAGACTAAACCAAATCTCAACCGTCGACAAACTCAATGGATGGCGTTCCTCGAGTCCAACTTTGACTACAACATCAAGTACCGACCTGGATGCATCTGTTGGATTAGTTGGTACTAATCCAACTGATGCTCAAAGTTGGGAACCAGACTTAATGGCCAAGATCATCACGTTACTCATCGAACAAGATCCATACCTTGCGAGGCTGTTCGCCGAGGGTTACGAGGAGTTCAGTGGGTACAATAAAACTAAACTTTGGTTCAAAAACCCCTACAGGCGATGGCGATTCACTCCCCAGGTTGTCGTTCCTCAGAACAAGGAACTACAAAGGATGCTATTGGAGGAATGCCACGACACTGGTCTAGGGCAAGGGAAATTTTCTCAAGAAGCTGGCGAAGTAAATTTGGTGGGACAAGATGCAAGCCAACATGGAAACCTTCTGGAAATCATGCCACACCTGTCAGAAACAAATGTATCATCGCACACAACCACTTGGTCTAGTCCAGCCTCTACCTGTGTCAACAGAATCGTGGATTGACATCAGCATTGATTTCATGACAGGGCTGCTTGCAACTCCCGAGGTATATGACGCCATCCTCCTCGTGATGGACAGGTTTTAAAACCGATGGTAATGGTGGTTTGACGACCACCGTCACCGTCAAAGGAATGGTGCGGTTGTTTCTAAACCAGAGCATACTGTTTCATGGCATGTCATGTACCATAATTTACAACAAAGACGGCCGCTTTATCAGCCGTTTTTTCCGTGAACTAATGACGCGTCACGGTAGTCAAATCCAGCTATCCATGTCGTTCCACCCTCAGAACAAGAAAAGGAAGAGGAAAAAAAAAACCAAAAAAAAAAAACAAGCGGACCGATGGGACGCTCGAGCAACTCCTACGCACTTTATGCAAGCCCCACAAAACTGGTTGGACAGCTAAACTGCCAACCGCCGAACTCGCATACAACTCTGCCACTTGCACCGCAACTNAGGGCTGCTCGCAACTCCCGAGGGATATGACGCCATCCTCCTTGTGATGGACAGGTTTTTAAATGCATGGTGATGGTGGTTTGACGACCACCGTCACCGTCAAAGGAATGGTGCGGTTGTTTCTAAACCAGAACATACTATTTCATGGCGTGTCATGTACCATAACTTACAACAAAGACGGCCGCTTTATCAGCCATTTTTTGCGTGAACTAATGACGCGTCACGGTAGTCAAATCCAGCTATCCATGTCGTTCCACCCTCAGACTGAACAAGAAAAGGAAGAGGAAAAAAAAAACCAAAAAAAAAAAACAAGCGGACCGATGGGACGCTCGAGCAACTCCTACGCACTTTATGCAAGCCCCACAAAACTGGTTGGACAGCTAAACTGCCAACCGCCGAACTCGCATACAACTCTGCCACTTGCACCGCAGCTGGTAAAATTCCTTTGAAGGTGGTTTACGGAAAACTTCCCACCACACTATCTGGATTATAGAGCCAGAGCAACATCCCCGTGGTCGATATTCACCACAGGGACCTTGTAAACGTTTTGGAGGAAACGTGACAGACCCTCGTGAAGACTCAAGCATCGATGAGGCACGCAGCCGACTGACATTGCAACGATAAATTGTTTAGCGTTGTTGATCGTGTCTTCCTCAATGCAATGAACATCAAGCTCCAAGAACAAGTTTTGGTGAAACTCAAATCCCATTGGTTGGGATCGTTTGAGATCGAGCAAATGCAAACCCTTGCCGTCGCTCAACTTCGCCTACCTGACGGCATCGTGATACACCACGTCTTCCACATCGGCAAAGTTTAGCACTATCGGGACCCCCAAATTCCCGGGCAGAAACGTCTCACCTCCACGTCCTGTACAAGTCGATGGGGATACGGAGTAAGTGATTGAAGATAACATTCAAATTTGTTCCCTTTTGGGACGCCTTTTGGTGATTATTGTATTCTCCTAAAATCGGGTCGGATTTAGTTTTTTTGTGTGATTGTCTATTAGCACTTGCCCATAATTATGGAGCTCCTATACCTGCCCAATGTTCAATTCCCTAGACGTCATTGTATGAGAAAAAACACCTGCGAAGTACTCAAACCTCAGAGTTCGGTTGCTCAAGCTTCGTTCATGCCACGCCGTTGGATAAAAGCCCATATCTGGCCATCTCCGCACCTCGCATTCGCTCTTGCTTGTACCTCAGGACCAAGAGCAAACATGACCTGCCAAGTGCGTGGGTTAGCAACACGAATAGGCAAACAACACCGCCAGATCCAGGAATTTGAGTGGTGAGTCTCGCATTCTCTGAATCGTTTATGAAGAAACACAAAAAAAGGGTGAATAAAAAACATTTATTTACGACAAATTTGGATGATACTATGGCATCCTTGGACGTCGATACCATGGGACAACGACCAAAACTATGGTCATGTGGCACAGTTATGACATCTACGACAACCTCTGAGTTTGAAACCCTACGACAGCCTATGAGCCGTTGATCATCTGATCAACGACTACCACCATCATCAGTAGCCTACGTCCGTGAACGCGGCTGGATGTCCCGGCCAAATGGGGAGGAATTGTTACATCCATGTCGTACACGAGTCCCTAATCTCCGGGAGTGGGCATTTTTGTCATTAAATTCATGGCCCATCACGTGCGACTTCAAGATTTTTATGATGTCGGGCCGAGGGATTTTTTTCCAGTTGCCCCGACCTCTAGCATTTCGCTACAGAATTTTCTCAAAACTTCAATCACTTGCTAGAAATCTTGACAAAAGTGTCGCAAACCGTTTCGGTTTTTTCTAGTGTTTGGTCAACCCCTTGACGGCGTAAGACATTCATGAAGAAGTGCCTCGATATTCTTGACGCCCCCTAATTTGTAGGCAGAGCTTCTTCAAGAAGCCACTCATGACGTGACCTCGCACACGCTGCTCGGTTTGAGCGCTGAGTACCTAGAATATGCCTCATTCTCATTCTCAACATTGTATATAGGTGCTCGACTCACTTGACACGTATCATCAAAGTGTACTTACAGCCCAACACAAATCATCCTATTCTGCAGAAACCCTAAGTCGTCCTTTGTCCCACACCTCATCCCTATGAACTACTTACATTCCACTCGGCGTAGAACCAGGACTATTGTTGCTGTTCCATACCAGGCATACAGGAGTCCCTAATCTTGTCGCATGGGAGTTTCTGTTACTACGCAAACAGCCCATCACGTCGCGAGGACCGCGATATTCACTCAGAAGGCCAAGGAAAAACTGGCCAACTTCATTGCTCCTAGTGAATATTCTCGAACCTTCTGACAGCTTCATCCACTTTCATGAACCTACGAACAGAAGTGTCACGACCTTTCGGACGTCTTCTCGATGCATCACGACAAATCTGGACTTGTAAAGATGCATCGCACGTCTTTGTCATCAATTCACGAAGACCCCCGACTTCTCGGTGGACCTTCTCGAATTTGACCACTCAAGACGAGACTCCGCACGCGTCGCTCGACATTCGAACCAACGACCCCAACTATGCTTCATCCGTAACTCGGCACTTGTCTATGTATATTTGATCATTTTGACACTTGCCATCGAACTACACTTACCGCAAATTATAAATTGCCTAAATCATGTTTTACCTTCCAAATTCTACCTGTTCACCATCTACGCTCCATTCGACGTAAGACATGGTATCAGAGCGCAACGATGCTGGAGAGGCATCTGACTACTTTACTCATTCAGAGAACTACTCCGCACAAGCCGTCAGTGCATCTTGCACGTCAAGACTTTGCAGACCTCGCGACAATAACGTGAGGCAAGCGAGTGCAACCGACGACCAGCAGCGGGTCTTCGGCGACAGTTTTAGCGATGGAGGAGCAGAACGTGCCGATACATGCGAACCCTGAAACGATAGCAAATGTTGGTGTGGTAGGCTTTGCGACAGCTAGAAAAACCCCTACAGCCTCGACGACTAATGCGGTCATAGACCCAACGGCGTCAAACCAGCCGCCTGTACCAACAGCCTCGACGATGACAGCGAGGACGACAGGTGGCACTGTATGACATGCACGGATCAACGAGGAACTGACGAACAGGATTTTCGCACTTGAGGGAATCAACAACCACCTGATCCAACAACTCAACTTCACAATGGAGGCTCTTCGCAATGCAAGCACACATGAAGCAGTGCTTGTTGAGAGAAATTCTCAACTCTCGAGCAAACCCAAAATTCATCCAGCTCCACCAAAACCATTCGATCCTGTAAACTCAAAAGGATTAAAGGTTCGGATGTGGTTGACGAGTTTGGAGGTGTACTTCACCGCTGCTCGGGTCAATGACGATCAAAAGAAAACTGACCTTGCGGCCGTGCTTTTGCATGGCACGGCATTGAGTTGGCGGTCTGATCTAAGGACCATCCAACGACAGCAGGAGATCAGCGAAGCATCATCAATGGCTCACCGCGCCCGTCTCACATCTCCGTCTACAGGTGTTCCACCCTTGAACAAGATCAACCCACAGTGGCAACATGCTCTGATGCCACCAACTGACTGAATTGAATTATTGCGCGCGATGCTCATACGCTTTGGAAGACTGAACAAAGAATCTGACACACAGTACAAGGTCCAGCATCTACGTCAACAGTCCAGCATGGCGGAGTATACGCAGAGATTCCGCAAGATTATCATCGGAGCAGACATCGCCCACGTACGAACTCTGTTTTCACTGCAACAACGGCCTCAGGCGAGATATCCGGTGAGCAATCGCTATTTTCGGCATCCATAACGACTTTCCACAGAGGATTGCAGTAACAGAACGGATCGACAGTGTTGATTACAATGCTCGGATCTAGGGATCCTACTCTTGGCAACCTCCTAACCACAGTTATCGTGGAAATGGAAAAAACCAATCGGCAGACTCCTCGACTCCGATGGAAGAGGACGCCGTCGACAAGAGAGACACGCAAACCTGCTACAACTGCAGAAAAATCGGGCACATTGCTCGCAACTGTCGGAGCAAGCTTCAGTCCAGAAAAGAGGGGAAGTCATAGAAAACCGAATCGGGAAACGGCAAAGGGCAAGAGCAAAAGGCGCAACTCTTGTCCGTGAGGAGCGATCTGCGCCAAATGATCGCCCATCTGAACGGTATACATCACTGCATAGGATTTCTGAGATCGCAAAGTTCAACAAGGAGTACGAGAATGACCAATCGACGATACTGCTAAAAGTTCAGCCTCGAGAATACAGAAGCCGCATATCGGTATGAGCACTATTGGATGGAGGAGCGTCACACAGCTTTGTAAGCAATCATGTGGTTTGCAAGCTAGGTTTGCACACCAAACCCGGGGTGTTTAAAAGAAAAACCGTCAATGGGAGACTACAGATGCGGAGACTTCAAGAACCACTACGACAACAAGTGGGGCATCTACGAGATGTAATGGTCTGGAGGTCTTCTCCTATGAGCAATCACAAAATCATCCTTGGACAAGATTCCATGTACCGGCACAATCCGCAGTTCATTTAGAACAGCAGCTATATCTTTGTGGAGATTGATGGTGCCAAATGACAACTTCCAGGTGCAAGACGAAAACCGACAGCTGAAGCAGCAAAAGAAGGCGCGAAAGCTTAAAAGTGACAACCGGTGCAGCCAATATCGCTCAACGGGGTCAGGCACTGTCTACAACGAGGACCTCGTGCATGGCTCATACATCTCGAGCCAATGGGAGAAGCGGAAGTGGCAGCAGCTGACTCATCATCGGCCTCATCAGCCTCATCGGCCTCAACGAAGTTTGCAATGGTGCCCGAAGAGTTTGCACCCCTCATCCAAGAGTTTGCGAACGTCTTCCTCGACGAACTCCCAAGAACTTTGCCTCCTCAACGAGACATTGACCATCACATCGAAAATAAAGCCGGCCTATAGACCTTCCGTCTGAGGGACCTATCGGATGAGTGATCACAAACTGACAGAGCTGAAAAAGCAGCTTGGCGAGATGCTCGGTCAGGGGTTCATGTACCATCCACGTCACTATACGCCCCACTAGTACTATTCGTTAAAAAGAAAAGTGGCAAGATGCGGATGTGCGTGGATTACCGGGCTTTGAACGACGCTACCATAAAAAACCATTATGCTCTCTCTCGAGCCCATGAGCTTTTCCACCAACTCCGAGGAGTCCAAATTTCCTGTGAAATGGACTTTCGCAACGAATACCACAAGATATGTGTTGCAGCCGTCGACATTGAGAAGACGGCGTTGCGAACCCGCTACGAGCAATTTGAGTTTACGGTCATGCCGTTTGGACACACAAATGCCCCAACAACGTTTATGGCGGCAATGAACAACATTTTCCGACCATACCTTGACGATTTTGTCGTGGTGTACGTGGACAACATCCTGGTGTACAACCGCACCCCCGAGGAGCACAATGGACATCTTTGAAGAGTTCTCAAAATTTTACAAAGAGAAGTTTTTTAGAGAAACCTTGAAATGCAACTGTGGTCATCGTTCGATCTAGTTTTTGGGTCATGTCATCAACGGGAGATGAATCACCATGGATCCAATAAAAAGTGGTAGCATTCGTTGATTGGCCAACGTCGACCAATGTTTGAGAAATCCAGGTTTTTTCTCGGATTCTGTAATTACTACCGGTGATTGATACGAGACTGCGCCCGAGTGTCGGTGCCTCTTTCCGACATCACTCGAAAAGGAAATGAGTGGAGATGGGGAGATATCAAACCAGAAGCGTTCACCGCTTTGCGGAAAGCTCTGACCTAGGTGCCAGTCCTACGATTAGCCGATTCGACAGTCGACTACGTCATGGCTACGGATGCATCAGACCGAGCCATTGGCATGATTCTTTTGTAGACCACGGCAACGGCAAACAACCAGTTACCTACATGTCTCAAAAACTACAAGGACCGGACCTCAACTATGCGGTCCACGAAAAAGAGATGCTGGGAATCGTACACGCATTTAAGATGTGGCAATGCTACATGGAGTGTCGCCGACGCATTGTGCAAACTGACCACCACGCGTTGAAATGTTTGAAGACGCAGCCAAATCTTAGCCGACGTCAAACCTGATGGATGGAGTTCCTTGAATCTGGGTTCAACTACGAAATCAAGTACCGGCCAGGAAAAACCGATCCGACGGACACACTCAGCCACCGACCAGATTTAATGCCCGATGTGGCAACCCTACAACTACAGCGAGACCCACACCTTGAGCGATTATTCGCACAAGACTACGACCGGCACGGCGGATATGATAAAACCAAAATATGGTTCGACGCATCCTACATGCGATGACGCTTCACTCGCCTAGTGGTTGTTCCCCCGAATGACGAACTTCGCCGTATGTTGCTCGAAGAATACCATGACACCGGTCCAGGTGGACTCTTCGGAGAGGATCAGACGCCGAAGAAGCTGGCGAAAAACTATTGGTGGGACAAAATGAAATCCGACGTGGCCAACTTCTGCAAAACCTACAACAGATGTCAGCGAAAGAAATCTTGTTGCACGAGGCAATATGGACTTCTGCAGCCACTCCCTGTTCCAATGGAACCATGGACACACATCTCCATGTTGTGAATTGTGATGTTCCAGTCAACCTGTACAGTCTATTGTGACCACTCGGCGGTGTCCATGCCCGTGCAGATCCCTGATACGGACCCAGTGGTACTGATGCATTATCTGGTGGTGGAATACCAGCTTGGGGCTGACCGACGACCATCCCAGAGCTCTGTACGATGCCTGGGACCTCCTGCAACTTTTCTGCAGCACGTAGGAGTTTATCGGTAGACTGGCCGTGGGCCCGATTTGCATGTTTTTGCATTGTGTGCCCAACGTTTGATGCCGGATGCATGCATGTGACCAGTCGTAGCATTTGGCTAGCAAATCTGCACGTCTAGGTGTAGACGCCATAGCGTTCTGACATGTCTTTGCTGAGTTACAGCCAAAACAGTGGTTTGGGGCCGGTTTTGAGGACAGACTTTGTGCTACCGTGTGCGACACCTGCCGTGCGCCACGGCTGCTACTTATGCCATGGACCTGCCATTTTTCATCTCTCTTTGTAAATGCTATTGAAGCATTCTGACACTTTGCCTTGTGTCTCCTAGTCAGACCCTTGCCGTTGTGCGTACGACTTGTGACTGTCGTCACCGTCTGACCAGGCACTGACGCCTAGTCAACGGTTGTGTCACTAGGAAGCTTCCACGCATCTTCTTACTCCATGGACTTCATCACCAGAGTACCAGTCACATATGAGGGATATGATGCCACCCTCGTGGTTGTCGACAGGTCTTCTAAAATGTCCCACTTCATCCCGGCAACTACCACCGTCACCGCTGAGGGAACAGCAGGGTTGACTCTAAACAACATGGAGTGGTTGCACACTGTACCAAGAACCATCACCAGAAACAAAGATGGTTGATTTTCTAGTCATTTTTGGCACGAACTCATGACTAGCTACGGCAGCAGAATTCAACTTTCAACGGCCTTTCATCCTCGTACCGACGGCCAAACCGAGCGCACAAATCAGACGCTCAAACAACTGCTCCAAACATGATGCGAACCTCATGGGACAGATTGGGCACAAAATGTCCCCACTACCAAAATCGCATAGAAATTGGCAATTTCCACTGCAACAGGTAAAACCCCATTTGAAAAGGTATATGGCGAATTTCCCGGCGCTCCAACTGTGCTACAAAGTAGCAATAACACCCCCGCGGTCGACGTTAAACATCGAGACTTCACCACCATCTTGGAGGAAACTCGGCAGATTCTCGCGAATACACAAGAAGCAGTGAAGCGTGCAGCTGACCGACATCGCAGCGACCATATCTTCACCGCTCTCGACAAAGTCCTCCTTAGCTCGGCAAACATCAAGCTGCGCAGACCCGACAATTCGAAGCTAAAACCTCCATGGCTAGGAATGTTTGAGATCGAGCGCATGTTGTGGCCATCGCACATTGCCTGCTGTGACCGTAGCCACAGGATCCATACTCGCGTCCTGCCGTGGTACCCGAGCTTCAGCTCAGGCAAATTCGGATGATATAGTGATTGCACACGACGTGCAGTCCGATCCGGACATGGCGTTCCTGGTGGAGACTGACGTGTCATCGAGCTTGACTTCCACGTTCCGGTGGATCCAGATCTTCTGTAGCAGCAGGTTACATCAGGAGGACAGTAGACACGGCGTCCCTGGGCGGTGCCACTCGCAGCTCCAACCGGTGGAGGCCCAATGGCGCCACAGGAATCCCGTACGGATCGGGATGCGTCTACCAGACTTTTGGGACTGTGTGTACAGCAAGCTCACACCAGTCCGGCAGAGGTTGCAGGGCTTGAGACATGTATATCATCGAGGTTGACCTCTACGCTGGGACAGGAGCCGGATGTTCTACAGCAACAAGTTGCATTAGGAGGAGTGCATGTGCCGTGTGCGTGGGCGATGCCATTCACGACTTTGACTGGTAGCAGTCCAGCAGTGGCACAGGAGTGTCGTACAAATCGCGGTGCCCCACACGGATTTCCAGTGGCGTTGGCGCACGAGGCTCACACCAGCCTGGTAACGGTCGCACTACATGAGCAGAGTCGGCCAACTGGTCTTTTGGATGTTGATGCATTCTTGAGAGCAGCAGTTCTAAGAGATGTCACTTGGGCATGTGTTGCAGCAGACACAGTAGGCTCCATCATGTCATTTATGCTACCTGAGGACTGGCTTCAGCGTGAAGAGTCGCCTATGTTCCCAGAGTCTATTGGTTCCCATACACATGACGGAGAAACTACACACATGATGGAGTCAGACGGTGGTCTTCACTCCATAATCAAGCAGGTGGCAACGACCAGCCTTCTCGGCGAGACAGTGCATGAGTGCTAGCTGCACTTGTTGGTCGCCTTGATAGGCATTGTCGAGCCAAAGTCCTGCACACTTGTGTCCACTACGGTGGCAGTCGAGGATACTGGAGTAGATTCGTACATGCGGATGGAGTCACCTCCTTAGCGGGAGCTGAGTTCTACCCCCTCGTTTTCACCTGTTGGTGACCCTGCCGATCACATCAAGATTTTCTGGCACTGCTCCTATTTTCTCGGTGGTCAAGACCCGGGCCCTCGGAGAGCTATTCCGGTGCCTCGAGAAGACCACTGTTATTGTTGTAATGGTGTATGCAATGTGTTCTCCCCGCTGATGCGTTTGGGTTCAACGGGGGTGACGGGGCCCGGTGCGGCTACCTGTCGGCGCTCCTACTTAAGCCCACTAGGGGCCCATTTTTACTTTCTCCTTGTCCTTTTCTATTCAGCGTTCCATACTTAGCCAAATTCCTGCCGTCTTGCATCGCACTCACACACAGAGCTCATGTTCATTTTTGCATGGGCCTGCATGCCCTAAAACATTTCCAATTTGGTATCAGAGCACACGGGGGCGTGTGAGCAGCAGAAGCAACAGATGGAGCAGCAGTGGCCGGAACGCAAAGAGAACGCGCCACGTGGCACCACGTAGGCAATAGCGTATACCAACAGCCATTTTTTAAGCAAGGAAGCGGCAGCCGTGAAGTACCCTTGGGTGCAGCAGCCACTCCTGCATTGGTGGAAGAAGCAGCACATGTAGTCCCCTGTCTCCGCAGGGGACTATACTGGCCAGCGTCTGGTAGAGTTCCGAGAGGGGTACGTGCACCGTGAGTAGTAGCAGCAGTAGCACGCATTGGCAGTAGCTGCGTGCATGAGCAACAGCTACGTGGAAGAGCAGCACGCGTTGGCGACAGTAGCGTGCACCAGCAGTAGTGACACAACAACAAGTAGAAGCACTAGCGTGCAGCAGCAAGCAGCAACACAACAGTAGCTACAATGTACAGCAACAGCAGAAGCAACAACAGCAATAGCAGTAGCAACAATAGTAGCAGCAGTAGCAACAGTACCAGTAGCGTGCAATAGTGTACAGAATGAAAGAAAGAAGAAAAGGGGAAAAAAGGACAGTAGCAGCAGCCACGGCACGTAGCAGCAGTAGCAGCCACGCGATGCAGCACTTGCACCTACTGTTGTAGTAGCCTTGCCGCTTCTGTGTTGTTGCACGGAAGCAACACGGCCGGCACTGCCAGCCAAGGCTGGTAGGACCGGCCGGCCGCGTGGGTGCGATCGCACCCTCGCTAGAGATGAGCAGGACAGAGAGAAAGAAATGGTAAGGTACCATTGGCACCTGGCTTGAGAGGGAGGACGAGCAATTCCCCGGAAAGGGTGAACGGTGAGAGGAAATAAACCAAAACCTTTCCCTGAAAAAAGAAAATAAAAGAAAGAAAAAAAGAGAAAGACAAAAAAAGGGAACTCCACTCATGCCTCAAAAGGTGAAATTCAAGGGAAAATCCCTCGGAGTGGGGTATGTAGTGCAAACCAAAAAAGGGGTATAGAAAAACAGAGGTCCCACTCGGATCTGGGTAGATCGAGAAAGATCCTCGGATTGGGGTTTCTCAACGGGACTCGAGGGCCACACAATGGCCTGATATCACACCGTCACATGCAGTAGCAGCAACCACTACAGCAATAGTAGTATCAGTAGCAACAGCAGATGTGGCGGTCCAATGGCGATAACTTCTTAGTGTACAGCGGTTGTTGCAGCACTTCTTGTTTTGCATTCCCATCCGATATCTGATTGTGTTGTCAGTGGCAATCTCTGTTTCGAGACGCATCGTGGACCAGCGTCTCCCTGGGTCCCCTGGATTGGTGCACGCTGTTCACTCCGAAGGATCGACGGTGGATTCGAGTTTGTCCATCTCCGAGGGCTGGGTCGTCTACCGCTTGGAGCAGCAGCCACACTTGTACACGCCACCTCTTTTGGTCTTGGAACAGTCTTCGCTCTATTAGTGGCAGCAGCATTAGTAGCCGCAGCTGGTCAGACTCCATTCTCCGATCTTGTTGTGGTAGTGTAGCACGTCATGTCTGGTCATGTTTGCTAACTTTGACACCATGACCTCCACGAGTGACAATGTTTATTGGTCTCATCCTCTCCCGCGGCTTGGTGCTTACCACCAGGAGTAGGTGCCCTTGGTACTTATCTATCGTCAAGCGCACGAGATGAGTGCGCAAACATTTGAGCAGGCGCCTTGCACGTTCGCTTCCTATTACTGTGGTGATGGACGTCGTGGTTGGCGTTGCTGTTGGACGCGCCCTCGCGATTGGCATCTACCTTGGCTTCAGCCTCGTCCGAGCATGTGTCCTCCCCAACATATGGATCTGTCGGCGTTGGTAGATCCCCTAGTTGGACCTTTGGCGAGCATATTCGTTGAGATCCACGGCTTGCGGCAGATGGTGCAGCGGCTTTGCGACCTCCTGGTCACCGAGCGTGCTCCTGCCACTAGTTTGTCGACGGCCTCTTCGATCACATCTCCTCCATCCTCTCCTCCTTCCGCATCCGATGGTGTACCTTCAGCTCCACCTGCCAACCAGTCACAGGCTACCACCATCCCTTTGATCCTCTACTCTGTTGCGACCACGATGCGACCTCGCGATGACATGTCTTCATGCATTCGGTCGAGTCAAGTGACCCCGCGACGTCGGCGCCAACGCTCTGCACGCCGTGCTCGCGCCGGTTTTCATACATCCTCCACCTCCTCGGCTTCCATTGATGTCCTTGTCGAGGGGGAGTGTAGTCACCGCACATTGCCTGCTGTGACCGTAGCAACATGATCCATACTCACACCGTGCCGTGGTTTCCAAGTGTCAGCTCGGGCAGATTCAGATGACACTGTGACAACACATGACGTGGAGTCCGATCCGGACATGGCGTTCATGGTGGAGACTTGCGTGTCATCGAGCTCGAATTCCACGTCCGGGCTGGATCCAGATCTTTTGCAGCAGCAGGTTACATCAGGAGGACCGCAAAAAGCAGCATCCCTAGGTGGTGCCACTCGCGGCTTCGATTGGTGGAGGCCCAGCGGCGCCACAGGATTCCCGTACAGATCGAGATGCGTCTACCAGAATTTTGGGAGAGTGTGTACAGCACGCTCATACCAATCCGGCAGAGGTTGCGTGGCTTGAGACATGTATGTCATCAAGGTTGACCTCTACGCTGGGGTAGGAGCCGGACGTTCTGCAACAGCAGGTTGCATTAGGAGGAGTGCATGTACCGTGTGCGTGGGTGATGCCATTCAAGCCTCTGACAGGTAGCGGTCTTGTAGTGGCACAGGAGTATCATGCAGATCGGGATACCCCACACGGATTTCAAGTGGCGTTGGCGCACGAGGCTCGCACTAGCCCCGCATCGGTCGCACTACATGAGCACCATCGGCCAGCTGGTCTTTTGGATGTTGAGGTATTCTTGAGAGCAGCAGTTCTGAGAGATGTCACTGGGACATGTGTTGCAGCAAACATAGCAGGCTCCACCATGTCATCTACGCTACCTGAGGACAAGCTTCAGCGTGAGGAGTCGCCTATGTTCCCAGAGTCTATGGGTTCCCGTACATACGACGGAGCAGCTACACACATGATGGAGTCAGACGGTGGTCTTCACTCCATTATCGAGCAGGTGGCAGTGACCAGCCTTCCCGCCAAGACAGTGTGTGAGTGCCAGATGTGCTTGTTGGTTGCCTTGATGGGCATTGTCGAGCCAGAGTCCTGCATACTTATGTCCACTACGGCAGCAGACGAGGATACTAGAGTAGATCCGTACATGCAAATGGAGTCACCTCGTCAGCAGGAGCTGAGTTCTGCCCCCTCGTTTTCTCCTATAGGTGACCTTGCCGATCACATCGACGCTGAGAGTGGTAGTACCTGCACAAATGACATTTCCACATGCTGCACAAAATCTGACGACGCGTCTTTCTCCTTCTCTCTCAGCATGCGACCGCTCACTCCTCGTTTGACAGACATGAGCTATGGTGTGGATGTGACACTTGGTGCTGTATCCAATGTTCCAGCATCGCAACACATTGCGAGTTTTGTTGACCCCCAGGAGGATGCAGCAGCACCGGCTCCATCGTCTTCAGCAACAGAGATGCAGACAGAGCTATGTTTGCGAGTTCTGCACTCTGCATGTGCAGCATCGAGTGAGGCAGAGTTAATCCTATGCGAGGAAGACATGGGCCACCTCCACATGTCTGAGGTAGATTACGCTGACCTGCAGGAGCATGTAGTGATGCTGCAGTGAGAGTTGATGGTAGCGCGTGAGCGATTCTCAGAGGAGGGGAGCATCACTACTATTGACACGAGCTTTACGCCACTAGCATCTGGCACACCCACACTCCAAGAGGATCTTGTACCGACTCCGAGTATGACGTCAGCTAGAGACACTATCACAGGAGAGTTGAGGGTGCCTTCAGTTTCTTCCATCATCGTTCCTGTCGACTCCGTCATCGCCCTTCCTTTTGCTGCTGCCATCACACACCTTCATCCATCCGACTTAGGTTCTCCATCGTCACCTTTGTCCATGAGTGGTAAACGGTTTGTCACTCTAGTCCTCATCCTCTGGCCGTACACCTTGAGCCTCAGGATGTGCTATCCCGCATCGGAGGCTAGCTCCACCACTCCATCCACACACACGTGTTGCTCACCCATTCCCTTTCCTCTGGCATACACAGATGCATCGCGTAGAGCGGAGAGAGACAAGTGTGATTTGGGACCCTTGGCAGTCACACGAGGACTGGTACACCTTAGGTGACGCAGCTGCGACGTGAGTAGTTGAAGCAAAAGACACCACTTCGTCTTTGAGGGAGGGAGCCGGCTCGTACATGACAGGGGTAGCTATCTCTCTATGACGGAGAGACAAAATGACTCATCGTCCAGGATGTGTTCAGCTACGACATCGGCATCTCCGTCGAGGGCATCGCAACCAGGTTCATCTGCCAAGGGGGAGTGTTGTGTGGACCTTGACCTGACACGACGTTATGGGAGATGCATGGTGAGGGGTCTATACTCTGCTACGAGCATACTATAGCTGCACTCTGTTGGTCGAGACTCGGACATTTGGCCGGTTGCACTAGTGTCACGAGGAGACCATGGGGTCATGTGTCTTGGTGTGTGGCCATACTACGTGTGGCATGTGGATGCCAACTGGTTTGCTCATAGTGGTCGAGACCCGGACACATGGTGAGGTATGTTGTTGTGTGTGTCGTACACGAATTACGGGGACCTCTCGGCTCATGTCCATTCACGTGCAGATCCCTGACATGACTACGGTGGCAGAAGACCGGCGGCCAGACGGGCACCCAGAAGACTTTATTCTTATTTCAATTCATCCTGTGGGACAGCTCATAGGCTTGTAGCCATCAGGACGTAGCTCTCGTTGACGCGACTGTTCTGGTTCAGACGGCTCATCGTTCTGACGTGTCTACAGGGAGTTATGCCCAAAACCGTGTTTTTGCCACTGTTTTGTCCTGCTAGAAAATGCGCGCCCTTGTGCGCCCCGTGTGTGTGCACCCACTAGGTCATAGACACTATTTAAGTTGTCTAGGCCTCAGTTGTCATCTCTCTCTAAATACAATTTAGTATTTGCAGCTTATGACACTTCATCTGTGTCCCTAGCCAACCCCTTGTTGTTCTCACCTCCACCTGTGTGTGCTAGTGAGTTAGCTGGTCGGCTTGTGCTGCCACACCAACGACAACAGTGGTAGGAAGCTATCTTTCATGGTATCAGAGCCACGAGCCAGTGCTTGCACAGCTGCATACCAAAGGCGCATCAACCGTAGTAGCAGTGAGCGACCGCAGCCATTGCCTTGAGTAGTAGCAGCAGCAGCGCCTACTGTCTCGGCGAGAGGTCGTGGGAGGGCCCACCACAACTCCGACCTTAAAAACTCCACGGCAGATTCGCGGTGTTCCGTGGATCCGCAGCGTACCGCCGCGGCAGCTCCGCGGCGGTTCTGGAACACGCCGGCACTCCATGGTCACGAGTCCGCAGTAGTTCGGCTGTAGTTTCGCGGTCGCCAATCGTGGCAGCCCCGCGATGGTTGTAGAACGCCTTGACGGCGGTGCCCCGGCAGTTCGTGCCACCCTGCCGTGTTCCGCATTGGCACGACCACGGTGGCTGTTCCGCGACAGCAGTAGCCGCTCCGTAGAAAACTCGCGGTGCTCCACGGTGACAAGATCTATGTAGCGGATGCGGCAACTTTGCGGCCGCAACGGAACGCGCCAACGGTGCCGCGGATCTACTGCGGTTGCATGTGGCGTTCCGAAGTGCGTCACCCTGTGGTGATGGTGCCATGGCAGATCCGCGGTGTTCCGCAGATTTGGGGCATTCCCCCGTGGCAACTCTGCGACGGTTCTGGAACACGCCGGCGGTACTCCACGGTGCTCCACCGTCGCGAGTCCGCGGCAGTTCCGCAACAGTTCTACGGTCGTCAGCTGCGGCAACTCCGCGGCGGCTGCAGAACTCACCAACGGAGGTATCCCGGCAGTTTGCGCCACCCCGTCGTGTTCCGCATTGGCGCGACTGCGGTGGCTATTCCGCGACAAGTCCGAGGTGTTCCTAGGCATGCCAGGAAAATTCCACCGGCAGCACCACCGACAGCACCACCGGCAACATCGACGGCACTGTCCTCTTAAAACCCAGCCGTCATGCGGCAACTCACCCCCACCAGCGCCGCCACCGACGCAGCTGCCAAGGGCAGCTCCATCGGCGGCCAACGCCGGCCGCCGCCATCATCACCACAACAGTAGCAGCAGCAGCAACAGTAGTAGTAGTCGTAGCAGCAGCCGCAGGCGCAACAGCAGAAGCAACAGCAGCAGCGGCAACAGCAGCAGCAGCGACCGCCCAGTCCGACGACCTTGGCATGCCGAGTGCGCGCGCTAACGGACCTATAGGCAGAGAGCCGCCAGACTTTGACGAGGCAGGTCGTTGAGCTGCAGGACCTGGTCAAGGGCTTACTGCCCCAACATCAGCATCAGCCTGCAGACCCAAACAAGGACCACCTTGCTCTTGGCGGCAATGCCTATGAGGTAGTGGAGACCCTGTCTGACTCGGAAGACGAGGGTGAGGAGGAGCTGCTGCGAGCACGTCGCCTCCACTTGGAGGCGCACCGCAGAGCGCGTGAGGCAAATACAGTCCTTCAGGGCACGAGCTCAAGCGCCGGTGCCGGCCTGGGCTCATCTCGCTGCCCTCTGAGCTTTGTGGAGCTGGCTCTGCGGGCCCGCCTTGGCAAGGGGGTTGCCTCCTCTACGCCTGGTACCCAAGTGACTTCGGCTGTCGCTCTGCCGACGGTCAAGCCACCCAAGTGGTTTGAGTCGGACTCGCCCGTCTTCCGGACTGGGAATGACTGCAAGTCCTGGGAGCCACGCTTTTGCATGTGGGCCATGAGCGACGGGGTCCTTGCCTACTACTTCACCCCCTACCAGGCGTCCGACCCCGACCAGACATAGATGGCGGTCCGTGCCGCCTCCGGCCTGATGAAGGCCGCCCCCGACTTCACCAAGGACTTTAGTTATTTCCTTGGCGACCCACTGACCGGCTCGGGAGCAGATTCTTGCACGGCGTGGGCACTGGATGTCACCCTTTTTTATGGCGCCACCTTCGCCCTGACATCCTAGCGCCTCGCCGACTTCAACTCCCTCTAGTAGACTGCTCAGGAGTGCGCAGCTGACTACTTGTGCCGGGCGATCTAGTTGCACGAGGAGTTGGGAGATGATGCCCCTGCGTAGTACTCCATCCTCGACATCATACTCTATAGCATCCATCCCGATTACACGCGCATCTTCGGCAACTTAGACTTGACTATGCTACGCGACATGGGGAGCAACAGGACCTTGCTGTACTGGGCCACCCTCCACTTCCTAGAGGTCACCGACATGGACGCATCGAGCCTCGCTCGCCACAGCACTACTTCAGCTGCAGTTGCCACCGCGTCCTCCTCCCCGCCATCTACAGCGACAGCGGCACCAGCTCAGGGGAAGAAGGGTTGCAGATCGTCAGCCAATGGCTCCAGCAGTTGGACTAGTAGTGGCACTAGCGCAAGCAGCATTAGTCGCAACAACAGCGACGGGAGCGGCAGCAGCAGCGGCGGCAGCAGTAGCAGCCACGGTAGTAGCGGCTCCAGGAGCAAGACGGGCCGTCGGCTCGTGTACTTCCACTACGGAGGCGACCATCGCTACCCTGACTACACTCGCTTGACGGGCTGCCCACTGGACTGGACAAAGGTCACGCGCGGGCTATAGCAGGCACACGAGGCACGCGTGCGCCAGACGTTTGGTGCGACCGCCCGCTCTGCGGCCACTACCGCAACTGTCCCGGAGCAGCCCGCCGCCACAACGGTCTCCTCCACCGACCCTCACGACCAGGCACTCACCGGCCGGGACAGGACGATCGCCGAGTTGTACCAGCTTCTCGCCGTGCGCTCATCTCAGGGAGGTACAAGTGATTTGACTGAGCCGGGGGGTTTACAGCTTGTGGACTATCTGTGTCGTTGCGTGATGCTGCCTGTGGTGGTCCCCATGCCCAGTCGTGTGTGCGTGAAGAACCTGATGACGTGTCTTGGTTGCATGCGTCTCATGTACGCTCCACTTTTCGTCTTGTCGTGTCGCCCGGCGAGCGCCCCGCTTTCGTGCCCTGTTCAGTCGCCGAGTGCCACGTTGCCCCTTCTATGCGTGTCACGGATGCCATCTGGGTCGTGGACTCTTGTGCCACCCATCACATGACGTGTTGTCATGACGTCTTTGTTGTCTTGCATCCCATTGGCGCTGTTCACTCTATCCGCACTGCAGTTGGCCATGAGGTCCCTGTCTAGGGTTTTGGAGTTGTGTAGTTCACCGGGCCCGCTGGTCCTGTATACATCTCCGACCTCCTCTTTGTCCCTGATCGGGAGCTCAACCTGCTGTCTGTCCGTGCTTGCACCAAGATGGGCCTCGGTGTCACATACACAGCTGCCGATGCTCGCATCTTTGTGCGCGACACCCAGAAGACCGTCCTCAGTGGGACGGTCATCGATGATCTCTATCACATCTCTAGGTCCTCTACGAGTGCCCCCCCTTGCCTCCTTCTCCCATGGCTCGTGTCTTCGTCGCTGGTGCTCTGTCCCCGGAGCGCCACCGTCTCCTGCATCGACTCCTCTTTCATGTCCACTTGGGGGGCTGTCGACAGGCTAATTCACACTCAACCTTCTCTCGGCCTTGATCTGGCGTCCTTCAAGGCGCCGCCCATGACCGACTGCCTGTCATGTGCTGAAGGCAAAATGCACCGGTCCACCTATCCTGAGTTTGTCTCCAGGGCTCGTCGGCCCTTGGAGCTTGTCCACTCCGACCTCATGGGTCCGCTCCCTGTCGAGTTTCAGGAGGACCGTGGCCGCTACATTCTGACGTTGACTGATGACTTCACGCGCTTGCACTGGGTCTACAGTCTGCGTCTGAAGAGCGACGCCGCCATTGCTACCCGCATTTGGCTAGTCATGGCCGAACACCAGTCCCACCATCGCCTTCAAACCTTTCGCTTTGACCGCCGTGGCGAGTACCTTGGGGACATGGCTTGTTCCTTCACCGAGCTTGGTGTCTTCCACAACCTCTCAGCTCCCACCACCCCCCAACAGAACGGTGTCTCTGAGTGTTAGAACCGCACCATGGAGGACGCGGTCCGCGCCATGCGCGCCATGCGCACACTCCGTGCCCATCAGGCACGCTACGCAGAGGCTGTGGGGGAGCGCTTTGCTGACCTCCTCGATGCCGTCCACACAGCCTCCACGTCCATGACCCCTGAAGGGCAGGCTGTCCTGAAGGTGGATGACCCAGCTGACGTGGGGGAGCCAATCGACGTGACCCTGTACATGAAAGTCATCGGCTCGCTCATGTACTTTGCCACCACGACACGGCCCGACATTGCCTTCACTGTCAACGTTCTCGCCCAATTCTCGTAGGCTCCGCGCCAGCGAACATTGGAGGCAGCAGTCCGGTGTGTGCGCTACATCCTGTCCACGGCACGTTTCGGCCTGTGCTTTTGCGAACAGGTGTCCGTTGTGCTCGATGGGTACACAGACAGTGACTAGGCGTGGAGTCCAGATGGCAAGAGCCGCACCGGCTACGTCTTTCTCATTAAAGGCACCACGATGTCCTGGCACAGTGGGATGCAGGGCTGCATCACACGTAGTACTACGGAGGTAGAGTTTGTTGCTCTATGCGCCGGTCCAGCTGAGTGTGTCTGACTTGTCCGCCCGCTGCGTGAACTGCGTGAGTCCTTTCCCCCCGTGGTCCTTCAGTCTGACAACATGAGCGCGGAGGCCATCGCCAAGAACTCAAGTGTGTTCTATGCATGCACAAAACACATCAATGTCGAGCACCACTTTGTGCGTGATCTGGTTGACCGTGGTGAGATCCGAGTCATCTCCGTGGGCACTGACAGGCAACGTGCAGATTTTCTTGCCAAGGCTCTGCGTCATTTGAAGTTTCATGCGGCCACTCATTCGATGGGACTCTGCCCCATTCCTGTTGTAGGTTGAATCCTCGTGTGCCACGTTGCATTTATAGTACCTGCTGCCTGTAGCGTCTGTGTGCTTCCTGCTCCGTACAACGTTAGTGTCTGCATGCGCATGGACGTGTATCACCCTCCGGTCATGGAGGAGTGTTGTTGTGTGTGTCCTACACGGCTTACGGTGACCCCTCCGCTCATGTCCATTCACGTGCAGATCCTTGACATAACTATAGTGGCAAAAGACCGGCGGCCGGACGAGCGCCCAGAAGACTTTATTTTTATTTAGATTTGTGCTGTGGGACAACACATAGACTTGCAACCTATCAAGACGTAGCTCTCGTCGATGCGGCTGTTTTGGTTCAGACGGCTCGTCGTTTCGACGTGTCTGCAGGGAGTTATGCCCAAAACTGTGTTTTTGCCACTGTTTTATCATGCTAGAAAATGCGCGCCCTTGTGCGCCGCGTGTGTGTGCACCCACTAGGTCAGAGACACTATTTAGGTTGTCTTTTCCTCAGTTGTCATCTCTCTCTCTCTCTCTGCACAATTCAGTATTTGCAGTTTATGACACTTTGTCTGTGTCCCAAGCCAACCCCTTGCTGTTCTCACCTCCACCTGTGTGTGCTAGTGAGTTAGCTGGCCGGCTTGTGCTGTCAGCAACGACAGCAGTGCTAGGAAGCTGTCTTTCAAGGTACACCCATCTTACGAGGAGACCCTCTATGATCATATGTGTTGATTGATGATGCTATTTTGGTTAGCACACAGACACCTTTTGGATTGCTCATACTGGTCGAGACCCGGGCACTGGTACCGCCAGTGTTACGAGGAGACCATTTTGTCGTCTAACATGTGTATGATGTGCAGTACATTGGTTTGTGTGCGTACGCATCACTCCTTTAATGGTCGAGACCCAGACACTTGGTATGATGTGCCAGTGTCTAGGGAGACCTTAGTTGGGTAGCAGATGAGAGTGTGTGTGGTGGAAAGGTGCAGATTGTGGTTTGGTATACGTTGTTGTTCCATGCCTTCGTTCATTTGTTCTCGCGTGCACAGCTATGTCAGCCAGGGGGAGTGTTGGTTTGTGTGGCCTCCACAGGTCACGACTGACGCTGATGCATTATGTTGGTTATTGTCACAAACACACGCAAGTGCCCTCTTGTCTCCATTCATACACACACCTCACCACTGCAGGTGATTGATCTGGATTAAGGCTCCCTGGTGCAAGACTGTGGTGCAGCATAAAGAACACAGAGGATGTGCCTCCCTCAAGCTGCCAAGTTGTGGCTTCAGCACCAGTCTTGTCACATGCCTTAGTTTAGTAATACACTCATATACTAAAAGGGGATACAACTTGTGGGAATGCATGCTTGTTAGTTGATTGCATGCTTGCATGTTCCTAGAGTGGTGAACCGGGTTGCTGATCCCTTGGGACCACACGTTCGGCTTGTGCCGACGTGTGAGAAACCGCCTGGAGCTCGCTCGCTCCAGGGTCGGGTTCGATCCCTGGGTGGCGTCCGGGCCCCACGACGATTGTCTCGCGTGGGTGGCCCGGTCAACCGGCTCTCACCACCTCGCTCACACTCACTCTCGCTTGTCAAGATGTGACTCTTTACTACACTTTCTAAGTCGTGAGCGTTCCCCGATCCATGGCGTACGTTGTTGCTCGTCACTTGCTTTCTTGCTAGCCCAGCAACTACACCTACCTACTGGTATCAGAGCAGGAGGGCTGTCCCTCCCGCCGCGACGTCCTGGGACCTCATGAGCCTTACGCGCTAAGCGCCGGGTGATCCCTCACAAGCCACAGTACGAGACAGCGGCGGCCTAAGCAGCAGCAGCGGCGGTCATTCTTTACAGCCGTTTGCATGACACTCGCGCATCTCAGCACGAGATCTTGGCAGCTTAAGCAGCAGCAACAGCTGCCACTCTGAGCAGCTTCTCACATCG
Source organism: Penium margaritaceum (assembly GCA_023375785.1). NCBI lineage: Eukaryota > Viridiplantae > Streptophyta > Zygnematophyceae > Desmidiales > Peniaceae > Penium > Penium margaritaceum. Next base: position 75,146 of record SZWC01001493.1, read on the forward strand.
AGCGACGGGCGATTCCACTCGAGCCACGGCACAAGGCCGTGTCGACCTAAGCAACAGCAGCAGCATTCTGTGCAGCTGTTAGCACCGAGCGACAGGTGGTCCCGAGCGAGCCACAGCACGAGACCGCGGCATCGTTGGCAACCACTCTGCGCCATTGCCAGCATCACACTTGCGGATCTGAGTGCAAGCCCGCAGCAGCTTGGACATCAGCAGCAGCCGCCACTCTGGGCAGCCGCTGTCATCAACCGACGGGTGATCCCGCACGAGCCACAGCACAAGGCCATGGCGGCCCAAGCAGCAGCAGCAGCAGCCGTACCTTGCAGCTGCTGACTTCGAGCTCGTGAACCTTGGCACGTGACAAGTAGTAGCGTAGGTGACAGTCTAGACCGCCGCAGCAGTCGCCGCTTTGTGCAACTGCTGGCTTTGCAGCACTGATCTCAGTCCCAACACTGCAGCTAGGCAGCATCAACAGCAGCCACTCTGTGCTGCTGCCAACATCGCATTCGTGGACTTCAGCGTGAGGCCGCCGCAGCTTGGACAGCAGCATCAGCCGCTACTCTGGGGAGCCGCTGGCATCGATGGACGGGTGAGCCCTAAGGAGCCACAGTGCAAGGCCGTGGCAGCCCAAGCAGCAGCAGCAGCAGCCATGCCTTGCAGCCGCTTGGGCTCAGCCGCTTAGCCGCTTGGCACGAGATAGAAGCAGCTTAGGTGGCAGTCTGGGCAGCCGCAGCAGCCGCCGCTCTGTGCAACTGCTGCTCTCGCAGCCGTGACCTTAGCCCCAACCCTGCAGCCAGGCTTGATCCCAGCGCACTCTCGATCACCGCGGGCTGCCCTGAGGCAGCTCATCAATCTGTACACTGGCGTCTCCACCTGAGATCGAGCCAGCACCTCCGTCGTCAACAGTGGCTCGGGACGGTGCAAATACTGACGAGGAGCTTGCATACTATGAGGAGAGGGCGGAGAGAGAGGTGTGGTCGAGGGTGCGTCGCAGCAGTCCGGGGTATCTCCCCGGTGAAGACTACGATCCCGCGGATCACTACGCGTGGGCGGACGCGAGGGACTACGCAACGCGCTGCCAATCAGCCGATGACCACACCCCAACGTCGCTGAACCAGCCGGCAACAGCACCACAAAACGACCACCGACCTCTTCACTCTCTGGTAAGACCACCCATTTCCCATAGGACGCGACCGCAACACCGCCGTGCTGTCCCCCGTGGTGCAGCTCCACCTGCCGCAGCGGCAGCATCTGAGGCCTCCGCTCCGCGTCGTGCTGCATCCCCAGCCGCATCTGCTGCAGAGCCCATCTCGTCTCTTGATATTCTCTCAGCGCTGCTGGCTATCCTTTCGTCCAGTGCTGCCGTTGCCACTACCTTCGCAGCCACAGCACGTGTCGCACGTGCACCAGCCAGCACTGCTGCAGGTCGAGCCGTTGACGCATATACTGCAGCGGTTGACCAGGGACCCTTGGCGGCCTCTGCCGTCAACATAGCCACTCAGGTCGCTGCAGTAGCAGACGCAGTTGCATCCGTCGCAGCCTTAGCAGCCACAGCACTCTCCAATGCAGTTGGCTCCGCTAACGCCTCCACAACACAGGCAGCCTCTCTACCATCCATATCACTGTCAGTCACTCGGCACCTACAACTGTTGGTTTTGATCGCTACCGTCATCGTCGCTCTGTCAGGTGCACCTCTGACAGGTGTAGCCTGCTTCGTCGTCACCACATCGTCCTTTGTCGCAGTCGTCTCCTCCTCAGCTGTTACAGCACTGCCACCACTGTTCTCTCTGTACCGCAGTGCGTGGTGAGCCTGCCTTTTTCCTGCTCTTCCGCACTCTCTGCCTTCCCTGTGTTGGCGTGATCGTGCGTTCAGGTTGTTGCCTTGCAGCGTACTTTCAACACCGATCTCTTACTTCCCACGCCCACTTAGGCAAGGAAAACTCTGCCGAAATTTTTTCGGCAGAGTCACGTCGCTGGTACAATGCCAGTCGACGATGACCAATACACAGCATTGCAGGCTGAGCTTCAGCGTGAGCGCACTGCATTACAGGCAGCTCTCGGTGCTCAGCGAGCTGCTGACGAAAAACTTAAGGCTGAGCAGGCTGATCAAGAGACATTCGCCGATCACATTGCTGACTTGGTTCTGAATCGCCTGCAGCCCACACTGCGCAGCACTCAGTCCGCTAGCATTGCTGCCGCTTTTTCCACTTCTCCCGCTTCTACTTCCACTGCCGCTGGCACATCTACCTCTGATCCACTTGCAGTCGCCGCAGCTGCTGGCGCTGCTGCAGCCAAAGCGCTTGACCCAGCAGTGCAACGCAAGCCTGACTTTGACTCCACTCCACCCCACTTCACACCCAGTCTCACCTTTAACTCTTGGGAGGTTCGTTTTAGTGCCTGGGCGCAAGGAGAACAACTCTGGGAATACTACCATGCACCAAATCCCTCAGCTGTCCCACCTTTCGTGCCTGTCGATTCTGAGTCAGCGCGAGCGGTTCGAGCCCTCATTCACGCCGGACCAGACGATCTCACTGATGAGATTGGATCCTACAATGCTGACACTGCACGCCGCACTCCCGCAGACCCGGTTGGGGCTTATGCCCTGATCAAGCGGCGCACGACAGTCACTGAACATGCGGCACAGAGCGTCCTCACCATCTAGTTCAACACGCTCTCCATGCGTGCTGACGAGACTGCTGATGCCTACTGGGCTCGCAGTCTGCGCCTGCTGCGTGACCTCGGCAAAGCCGCCCCAGGCCAACTCCCCGCTGTCCTCTCCATCGTCAACGGTCTCATCCCTGAACTCAGCGACACCTTTCGCGAAGTGAAGGCCACAGAGTTGGAGCGTCTGGCGGCAATGCCTGTTCCCGCTTACGCACCCCCTGGGATTGGGGCTTTGTGGGAGTTCACCTCCCAGCGCCTCACTGACTGGTGGAGCTCCTTGCAGAACAAACGCATCCACCGCGCAGCTGTTGCAGCAGCGACCACCGCACTTCCCTCCTCCTCTACCTCCTCAGCCTCCAGCTCATCCTCCGTCTCCACCTCCACTACCACCGCCACCTCCCTTGCTTCCCAAGGAAGTGGGCGTGGTGGGGGGGGCAACAAAGGTAAAGGCCGAGGAGGTGGCTCTTGCGGTGGAGGGCAGGGGAAAGGGGGCAAAGGTCGCGGTTCTGATAGCACGGCATCCCACTCCTCCTCCTCCAGCACTGTCACTTGCTGGAACTGCGGCGCCGCTGGTCATGCAGCGTCCGAGTGCCCTACACCACCAGATGATGCACGCCTGGCCTCAGCCATGCGTGCTCACTGGGCACGCTCTTCAGGGTCAGGTGGAGGCTCTGCCCGCTCCTCCACCTCCGCGGGGTCCAGTCGTAGCTCCACGCACACGTCTTCTCCATTCCCTGCAGCAACTGCCTACAGCACTGTCCTCTCGGCACCTTCTCCACCTACACCCTGGGGTTGGCCCCCGGGATTTGGAGGTCCTGTCTACTTCGGGCCTCCTTCCGGCTTCTACTCACCTCCATCATGGACGTCGCCCACTCCTGGTCCCCAGCCACACTCATCTGCCGCACTCATCACCGGATCCCCTGAGGACAAGCGCCAGTTGGACTCTGCGCTCTCTCACGCCGTCCACCAGCGTCACCTCCGTGATCAGGGAGGTGAGAGCGTACGTTCGGTCGAGGAGGGCCTTGCGTGTGCTGTTGACTTGTCTCTTCGTGGACCCCCCTCCGGTCATGTTCAGGGGTGTCCCCCATATGATGTCCCATGGATTGAGGATTGGCAGTCGTACAGTCTCCCTCGTTGCCTTGCTGCTTGTGGCCGGCGCCTTTTTCCACGTTCTGCCATTGCTGCTGTGAGTCGTGACCCTGCGTCTGTCCGTGTGACGGGTGGCTTCTGGATTCTTGATTCAGGAGCCACCCACCACATGACTTCCTCTCGTTCAGCGCTTGTGTCGTTGGGTCCTGTTGGTTCTGTTCGCTTTGTGCGCACTGGCTCTGGCCACCTTCTCCCTGTCCAGGGGGTCGGTGTCGTCCGCTTCGTTGGCCCTGGGGGGGAGCTCTTCCTCCCTGACGTTCTCTATGTGCCTGCTCTTGAGCTCAGTCTGCTGTCTGTTACGACTCTCGACGACCAGGGCATGGACTTCTCATCCAGTCGTGGTGTTGCCTCTGTTATGCATCGCAGCACTAGTCGCGTCTTACTGCGAGGCACTCGCTGTGACCGTCTGTTCCGCGTACCCTCGTTTGCACCTCATCCCTCCACGACTACTCTTGTTCATGTTGCCCGTTCCCTCACTCCTGCACATGCACAGTTGCTCAATCGTCCTCTATGTCACATTTACACTGCTGCCATTGACATTCTGCTTTGGGACATGCCTACAAATGGCCTTGATGCCGACACGTTCTCTGCACCCTGCCCCACTGACTGTCTCGATTGTGCTCAAGGCAAAATGCACTGCTCCCCATTCTCCACTTCTGAGTCTCGCACGTCTTACCCACTTGACCTCCTGCACGCTGATGTCATGGGACCCCTTGCCCATGACGCCCTTGGGGGTATCGGACGTTATGTCCTCTGTCTCACAGACGATTTCTCTTGAATGCGCTGGGTTTTTGCCCTTCGGCAAAAGAGTGACGTCTGATCCACACTTGAGTCGTGGCTGCCACAGGCTGAACTGGCCTGTGGCCGCCGGCTCAAAGTCTTTCGCTGTGACCGTGGTGGCGAGTTCATGGGTCCCACCGCTCGCTTCCTCACCTCTCGTGGGGTGTGTATGGAGCCCTCGGCACCTTACACACCCCAGCAAAACGGTGTCTCAGAACGCTGGAATCGCACCCTCGCTGATGGAGTTCGTACTCTCCTCAGCGAGTCCTCCCTCTCCTCCGTCTTTTCCTTCGAGGCCATGTGCTACATGACCTGGGTATGGAACCGTGTCCCCCACGGTCCCCTTCCTCGCCACATCACCCCCTTTGAGCGCTGGTATGGTCGCCGTGCTGACCTCCGTCTGGCTCGTGTGTGGGGCTGTGTGGCTGCTGTCTGGTTGCCGGAGGACTCTCGTGATGGCAAACTGAGTCCTCGTGCGCGCCTCTGCACGTTTCTTGGCGTCTCTGCCATGTCTAAGGCATGGCGTTTCTGGGACCCCGACCGCTCCCGTGTCATCGAGTCGCGTGACGCCCTCTTCTTTGAGGATGTCTTTCCCTGTGACCTGTCCCATGTCCCTCCTCCGTCGTCTCTCTCCTCGCTTCGTCGGCTTGGGGGAGGTGGGTCTATTCCAGCCTCCGATCTCCGTGCGTCCACGTCTTCTCCTCAGATAACGTCCCCTGTTGTCACTCCTCCGGACAGTGACGAGGACTCAGTCTCCTCCGGGTCAGGGGCCTCAGCGCCCTCCCCGGAGTCCGAGTCACCCCGGTCCTCAGCCGGCAGCCCTGTGTCCTTGCCGTCTACCGCCATTCCCGAGTCCTCACACTCGGCACCCACTCCCGCACAGTCCACTGCTCGCTCCACTTCCACCTCATCCCCTGGCCCTGCAGTTTCTCCGGTGCTTGNCACTGCAGGCGGTGAGCCTCAGGTTCGGCCCCCTTGCCCAGAGCCTTATACTCGTGGGGGGAGACTTCGTGCTCTTCCCTCCTCTCAGCCCTCCTCCTCTAGGGCGCCTACTGAGCCTCTCCCGGCAGGCTCATCCACTGCCTCTCAGCGAGTCACTCGCTCGAGAGCCACACCCTCCACAGCTGGTCCGTCAGCGCGCCCCACCGGCCTTGACGCACTGGGCCTATCTGTGAGCGTTGTGCACCCAAACTCTGCAGTTGGCTATGCTCTTGTAGCCCACGAGTTTCACAGTGCTCTTGAGTCCTCTGTCGCTGGTTATGTCGCCGCATGCTTTGCGGCCGCTGGCCTCCCCACTCTCCCTCCTGAGCCCACCACTGTCCGGCAGGCTTGTGAGGCAGCAGACGCTGACCTCTGGGAGAAGGTCATGCAGGAGGAGCTCACAGCCCTCCAAGATCATGGAGTCTTTGAGCTAGTGGATCTGCCTGCAGGTCGCAAGGCAGTCTCCGCCCGATGGGTCCTTTGGCCCAAGCTGAAGCCCGATGGAACTGTCGACCGGTACAAGGTACGTCTCACAGCAAAGGGGTTCTCCCAGATCCCCGGCGTTGACTTTGATGAGACCTTTGCTCCGGTCGGGAGATACACCACGGCTCGAGCACTCTTGAGTCTCGTCGCCCAGCACGACTGGGAACTGGAGCAGATGGATGTCAACAACGCCTTCTTGCACGGGAAGCTCGATGAAGAGATCTACATGATCCAGCCCCCTGGCTTCACCGATGGCACAAGCAAGGTCTGGAGACTGCGCAAAGCCCTCTACGGGCTCAAGCAGTCTCCGCGATGCTGGAACATGGAGATCTCCTCGACTCTCGAGCGGGGAGGCTACCGTCGCAGCACGGTCGATCCAGCGCTCTTCTTGAGCACCCCCTCAGAGCCGTTTGTTGCAGTGTTGGTCTATGTTGATGACCTGCTCATTGCCTCACCCAGCCCAGCAATTGTCCAGTCAGTGAAGGACCTGCTGCAGTTTGTGTACAAGATGAAGGACCTAGGTCCTGCACGAGTGTTTTTGGGGATGGAGCTTGAGCGTGATCGTCAGCGTCGCACCCTGCACGTGCACCAGGCCGCGTACATACGCACGCATGGGGAGCGTTTTGCTCCCCTGCTCGCAGACGTTCCCACCGCGTCCACACCAATGACTCCAACAGGTCAGCGCCTGCTGAAGTCATTGGACTCAGCACAGCTGGGAGAGCTTGTCGACGTCACTGACTACCTTAGTGTTGTCGGCTCCCTCATGTATCTCGCCACCACCACTACGGCAGATGTGGCCTTCGCGGTCAACTTCCTTGTCCAGTTCTCACAGCAGCCTCGGCAGAAGCATCTCAAGGCCGCACTGCGCGTCGTCCGCTACGCGTTGTCCACTGTACGCGTAGGACTCTGCTACCGTGCTCAGCACTCTGTAGTCGTTGACGGCTACACAGACAGCGACTGGGCACATGACACAGATGCTCGCAGCCGCACTGGTTATATCTTTCTCGTCGGGGGGACTGCAGTCTCCTGGAAGAGTGGAAAGCAGGGTTGTGTTGCTAGGAGCTCCAGTGAGGCAGAGTATGTGGCACTGGGTGCAGGTACGTGTGAGAGTGTGTGGTTGTCCCGCCTGTTGCAGCAGTTGCGTGTTCCCATTCATTGCATCACCCTGCGCTGTGACAACCAGAGTGCGAAGGCAATCGCTGAGCACGATGGCATGCATCACTCTCGCACTAAGCACATCAACATTGAGCATCACTTTGTACGCGAGCGCATTGCTGCTGGTGAAGTTCAGGTCGTCTGGGTCGACACTCGTCAACAGCGTGCAGACTTTCTCACCAAAGCGCTCAGCAGTGGAATGTTCAAAGCGGCCGTGCATGCTGTTGGCTTGCTGCGCTCTCGTGACGCCGTCGGTTGATGTGATCCCTGTGCTGTTCACCTCGTTCCATGTTTTGTGTGTGTGAGGCATGTTCGCCTGTGGGTCATGGGGGAGTGTTGGTTATTGTCACAAACACACGCAAGTGCCCTCTTGTCTCCATTCATACACACACCTCACCACTGCAGGTGATTGATCTGGATTAAGGCTCCCTGGTGCAAGACTGTGGTGCAGCATGAAGAACACAGAGGATGTGCCTCCCTCAAGCTGCCAAGTTGTGGCTTCAGCACCAGTCTTGTCACATGCCTTAGTTTAGTAATACACTCATATACTAAAAGGGGATACAACTTGTGGGAATGCATGCTTGTTAGTTGATTGCATGCTTGCATGTTCCTAGAGTGGTGAACCGGGTTGNTTCGGCTTGTGCCGACGTTTGAGAAACCGCCTGGAGCTCGCTCGCTCCAGGGTCGGGTTCGATCCCTGGGTGGCGTCCGGGCCCCACGACGATTGTCTCGCGTGGGTGGCCTGGTCAACCGGCTCTCACCACCTCGCTCACACTCACTCTCGCTTGTCAAGCTGTGACTCTTTACTACACTTTCTAAGTCGTGAGCGTTCCCCGATCCATGGCGTACGTTGTTGCTCGTCACCTGCTTTCTTGCTAGCCCAGCAACTACGCCTACCTACACATTATCCATATACCAACGTTGGCGGTATATGGTAGAGGAGGGCGTGAGGACACCACGAGCCACCGGACTGTATCGAGACTTCTCCACCACCTACGACAGCGCCGGCGAGACGTGGTGGATGGGTTCCGGCAGCCGTGTGGGCTTGTCGGGAGCTAGGAGAGTTTTCTCGGTGGGTTGAGACCTGCGCACCCGGTGGACTATACTTGTGCGACAATCATATCCAGTGGCTGTATTTGTGCTTCCGATTTTCAGAAAGCCGTGTGTGATGTCTGGACGTTGATTCTGAGATTTTCTTGCACTGCTTCTATTCTCTCGGTGGTCGAGACCCGGGCTCTTGGAGAGTAGTTCCGGTGCCTCGAGGAGACCATTATTATTGTTGTAGTGGTGTACGCAGTGTGTTGTCCCCGCTGACTCGTTTGGGTTCAGCGGGGGTGACGAGACCCGATGCGGCTAGCTGCCGGCGCCCCTACTCAAGCCCGCTAGGGTCTCATTTGTACTTTCTCCTTGTTCTTTTATATTCAGCGTTCCAAACTTAGCCAAATTCTTGCTCTCTTGCATCGCACTCACACACAGAGGTCATGCTCGTTTTTGCATGGGCCTGCATGCTCTAGAATGTTTCCAATTCATGCAAACCCTTGTGGTGGCGCGACTCAAACTCCTCGACACAATGCAAGTTTATTCGGTGTTCCATGTTAGCAAATGGAGGCACTACAGAGACCCTGGAGAGAACTTCCCCAACAAAGATGTCCTTTCTCCGCCTCCCGTTCAAGTAGACGAAGACACAAAGGAGTCATCGAGGACATTCTCGGCCATCGACGAGGAGGCAAGACAAAAGAACATCTCGTCAAGTGGCACGGCTACGACGCCGCGCACAACAGCTTGGAACCCCATGGCAACCTTCGACACGTCAGACATTGCATCGACGGTTAGTACCGCCGTTTCTGGGCCAAGTCGGCATGCGCACCGAGACGCCATGGCTAAAAGGGGGGCAAAGTGTTACGTACCAGACGTACACAATCTTCTCGCATGGGCATTTTTGTTGGTGCGCAAACACCCCATCGCGTCGCGAGGACCGCGATATTCACTCGGATAACTGACGGCAAACTGGCCAACTGCCCTGTGCTCAATGGATATTCTGGAACCTTGTGACAGCTTCGACCACTCTCGCGAAAGTAACGAACAGAAGTTTCATGACCTTTCGGACGACGTCTCGACGCATCACGATGAATATGGATTTATGAAGATGCATTTCACATCTTCACCATCGATTCTCGAAGACCCTCGACTTCTTGGCGGAATTTCTCGAATCCGACCACTCATAACGTGACTCCGCACGCGTTAATCGACATTCGACCCAAAAAACCCGAATATGCTTCATTCGTAACTCCACACTTGTGCATATGTGTTCGATCATTTCGACACTTGTCATCGAAGCACGCTGACGGCTAATTGTAAATTGCTCAAGTGTACCAAATTATAAATCGTGTTTTTCTTTCTAAATTCTATCTGGTCACCATCTCCGCTCCGTTTGGCGTAACAGTTATGTGGTAGGGTCGAACAATGCCTGTTGTTTCCTGGTTGGTCCGGATGAGGGACATTGTTCCGTGGTGGTGGGAAATCAGGCTTATGCTCAGTGGCGTGGGTTATATAGTCATTCCCCCATATGTGGTCACTCCCTCGTCTTGCACGTTTACCCCTGTGATGCGTGTTGACCGCGGCTCTGGGCAGCTTTGCCTGGGCGAAAAACGCTCGACAGCGATTGACCACTGTGAGTCATTAATGCGTCTCTTCCTGGAGATTTCGCATCGACAACATATGCCGCCAGCATGACGACATTGTCATTTATTGAGATGCGTGGATCAACAGGAGAGAGGAAACGAGACTGTGCGGACAGCCTTCCTGTTGGAGAAGGCCTTTTGCAATAGGGAAAAGTACCGAGCAACAAGACATGGGCGCTGGTGCACTGATATCAGCTCTTGGAAAAGAGACATTCGAGGAACGTTCGTCTGTACAAAGAAGGACGAAAGGATCCAAGACAGACGGGCATGAAAAACTTTCTAGCGCACCCTGTCTTTCAGCAAGACGTCAGCATTCTGTGCATCATTAGCTGTTGTCATAGCGAAGCAGCGACGAACTCCATGGCCACGGCTGCAAACATCCCTCTAGTGCTTTCAGATAAGCTAACTCGAATGCTTTTCGGACAGCGTTTGCTCCAGTCTAACGCTGGAGGGACGGGCATCGACTGGAGGGCTAGGATTTACAGCGCAAACCGCTTGGATAATGACAGTAAATGATAATAAAATATTTTCAGCTTCAGTTTTATTTCCTACATCATCCTACAGCCTGGATTCATCCTTGGACGCATGTCTTGAGTAAGCGGAGCCGCCTGTCCGGTGATCCAAGGCGTTGTATCATTAAGCCACAGCGTAAAATAGAGTTCAAAACGTTCTGTATTCTGCAACTGTTTTATCGTGAATCACAGTGGCCGTAGATCTTGCTGCCTTACCTGAACAACCAAGGTCATCTGTTCAACATTCCGGGAGAAGAAAATTTGACCCCAGGACACCTTCTCTGTTGTAGTATTTGAAGTCCACATTCTCGAGCTGTCCAGATATTTCAATTCTCCCTTGGTGAGGAAAGCTAGTTTAAGGTGTCATTCCGTGGTCCATCTTCACAAGGAGATTGACTCGCATCTTCTCACATCAATCGAAAACGAACATTTTCGTAGAGGATGGTACTAGCAAGGTTCCCATGCCTATGCCGCGAAGTCCATCCACATAAGCCTAGGCCCCAGCTCGCTGTTGTTAGGTGCTGTGCCTGCTTGCTGGTAGGTCCGAAACAAAAGCCCAACAGCTTGAAAGTAGACCAAACATGTAGGGCCCTTGGGACTCATCTATTCGGATAGGTGCAGAGGGAGACTGCGAACTTATGCAGCAGTCCACGCTACTGTGGAAAACCCGTGCCATTATAAAAAAAAGGGATGTTTGTGCACCACCACATCTCGCCCAGTAACTCAATTCTACCTATGAAGGTACCCAAATTCTAAGATATAAAGTGCATACAAAGTTAAGAAAGAGGTAAAAATCCAATGAAGATTCAATGAGTTTTTGTTGGAGAGCCAAAATGGAGACTTGCAAAAAAGTTGTAAACCAAGGCTTCACCATGGTTTAGCACAAATAAGCCAACACTGAATATGGAAAGAAAACATTCTTAGATGATTATGGTGTAGTCCATAGATTCAATTCTTACTTTCCAATGTATGGGAGTAAGATGTCATGTGGTTCGAAAAGAAGTCCCTCCCCTTCGAGCAACGAGGCAAGATGGCGCAAGGGTCTCATGCCCTCAAGCACCGAGCATAAGGCTCAAGTGCTATGCATGGACAACGAGAGAGAATGAATTCTAATTTATTGGGAGAGGCAATAAAGGATGACTAAATTCACGTAGCTAAAGTGGAGTTCCCTCATCTATGCATCATCTGACAGGATGGCTTCGTGTTTGAAGATTCTGACGCACACTTGTTTAACCTAGTTAACCAAGGCTCACATCCCATATGTTCTAATGCATAAACTCTTATTTTACATTTCTATGAATAAAAAAAATCACATTCATCATGTCATTTGTATGTGTGGTAACACAGAGGATACGTCAAAAAAATCTCAAAATGCATACACACTCATTAAAAGAAGACTTGAATAGCTTACAAAAACCTGAGTTTGTGAGGAATGCAACTGGAGTCACATGGATCAAACGAGGGTCCCTGGCTTACGAGCAATTGGATGGAATGGCTTAAGGGTGAGAGACCCTCAAGCACCATCATTTTGTGATCATAAACTCTACAAAATGCGCTACATTCATATTAGAGCACCTTGGTTCAAAGTTGACAGACCGATGCTCATGGCGGCTCACACCTAGGGTGCAAAATTGTAGTGCTCGACCGTTCCCACGTGGATGAAGCAAAGGTCCCATGCTCGTGGGCAGTTGGAAGGAATTGTTTAAGGTTAAAAAGCCTCAAGCACCGTAATTTTGGCCTAGATAACCAATGATTCTGTCAAATCCGCTATAATGTGCATGCACATGATAACGTTAAGTATCATAGAAAGGATTGAATTTATGGCCCTAGCATTTTGAAGACCACAGAATTAAAAATTGTTGTTCTTTTTACATCACGTAAGATAAGGCCATGCAAAAATTTCTTACATTTTGACACATTAGAAAACCAATAAATATTTCCAAAGAACAAGTTTTCCCAGAAAAAAAGGTAAGATGTAATGACACATGTTTTCAATGACTTAAGTTTAACAACAACAAATGAACTCAATAGTTTATAGCAATAATTCCATGCATCTTTCGGCATGGAAGCTCAGAATCACCTAGGTAAGAAGCAAGATGCTTCACAAGTAGGGCTTGAAAACGAGGCTTGTCACTTTTTGTGAGAGTTGGGTTCGTTGGGTGCTTTTGAAAAGCAGAAGATATCCTTCTTTGTTCCAAGTGCCAAACATCGGCAACATATAAACAAATGGCGAGTGCGAGAAGATGAGGCCCGGTCGAGCCGTTTCAAATGACATTTTGTGTGGCGCAACATTGTGTTCTGATTCGTTGGCTTAAGAAGTCCCTCATTGGTTCCACGTGAGGCTTCAAGACCAAGTTTAGGGTTCAAAAAATTTGTTCAAGTTCCTCAAAGAACCTTCTCTATAGTTTGAAAACATCGAGGATCATCGAGAATTTGATTTGCCAAGTTCCTAAAATGATCTGAGAAGTGGTTGCCATTGTGGGAGAATTTTGGGGTATTCTAGAGAATTCCCTATAAGCGTGGTGAACGTTGCTGTGATTAAGTCGGAATGGAGCCAAAACCAGACCGCTTTTGGGTTTCGGCCTTGTGAATGCGATCATCACAACATTTTCCCCCCAACTTGCCGCGATGTCTTGGTGCATTACCATTGCGCGACTGTAGTCGGGCTTTGTAGCCGTCGTCGAGAAAATTAATGTCTAAGAGCTGGGTGTATATTACCCAACACTTACGTGCTACGTCATAGTTATTCCACTGAACCAAATATTGATCTTCTTCTCGTCGTCGTCAATGATAGTATGTTTCCTCAAATTCATACTCGTGGTCGTCATCTACGATCAAAGGTGGCGGAGCAGGTGCCACACGTCCAAGGAAATCTTTTACTGGATTGACAAAATGTCGAAGTTTGCTAATGTAGAAGACCGTTTGGATCTGCATATTGCAAATTAGTCAGTATTTTGTGACGACTCAAGTGTGCATCTCCAAGATATCGTACGACCCTAACCACCAAAGTTTGAGCTTTTGGTTGCTAAACCCGCAAGGTTTGACATTACGAAATTTGAGAAAAACATCGTAGACAGTCTAGAACTACTTTTTTGTGGATGTTTATTAGCCTACAACTTTATAGGCACTTGTGAATTTGGGAGGGTTGGACACGTTTCCTCAAAACTTGCAAAAATCTCTCAGCAATATGCATCTACGCAAGGGATGTTGCTCTCGTTTTGCAAGTCGATTGGGGTGGTTGGTTTGGCTCCGTAAACCACCTCAAACAGTGTTTTTCTCGTTACAAGATATGCTACCAAATTGTATGCAAATTCCGCAACTACCATCTTGACTACCTAATCGGTAAAATGTAGTTCATATTGGGTTCAAAGAAGTTACTCGAGCTTTTGGTAGGTGTGTTTGGTTTTTTAATGAATTCATAGATGGAACGCTAATGAAAGTTTGAGTTGACTCTCATAGTGCTGCATCAATCTCCCTAAAACTAGCGGGTGAACAGTGCATCTCATTCAACCATGATTGGTCGCAATAGCCATTGTAGTCAAATAATTTTTTCAAGGAACAATCATGCTACTCCCTCGGGGATTACATTTGTAGTGGTCAAAATAAAGTGCGCACTCTTCGACAACCTATGGACGACGACAACTTTAGCATTGAACCCTTCTTGTTACAAGAGCCTCTAGTCAAGGCGGTGATTACGTCATCACTCTAAAGTAAAATGCATTCTTTGATGCTCCCATTATATTTAACGTGAAAAACCATGTGAAATGGACCCAAGATCTAGGTCATTTGGTGGAAGACGTGAAAGATACAGTCATGCAAAGGTGGGAGGCGCACACTTGAATATAGGAGATGGACCAATTAAACCTCAAGCATGGTGGAGCGACTTTCTCTTCCGTTGGAGCCAAAAAGCCCCTTGATGGATGCTTAGCCAAAGCATCCTCAAGCGCCCATGGACTCCAATGAACTTCATTGGAGTCCATGGGCGCTTGAGGATGGTGGCTCGAACTGCATCCGCAAGCAAGGGCACTTCAGGCGGTCGTGACTTTAGTTGGCGATGCTGCCAGGGGCTGTCACGCGTGGAGCACTCAAACGGTCATAAGTTAGCCATTTCTTCATGTATTAAGGCGTTCTTTGGTGCATTGGAAATCTCGTAGCAGGAATCTTGTGGGTGCACCTTAGTAGAAGGCTTCAAAGCTCCAAGGGGATGTCAACATGCTCATTGGGGCTGGTACATGAGGAAGCCAAAGAGTTGTTCTAGGCATCCCAATCTTACCAAGAGACTTTGTACATTGCCTTGCTTTGATCTATGAATTCCAAAGGATACATTCTTTGCCCAACTCTCCTTGTGTTCCAAGTATTGCTTTGCACACGTCCATTTGGTCTTTAAAGTCTTCCATAGTGCACCTTGGTGCAAATGCCACAGGGAGAGTCGCACGGCGGGAACCTCAGTCACAAGCAGCGGTCTTGCTGCTAGGAGAAGATTGTGTGACACCTTAAGGGTTAGCCCACACACCAAGGGGTCGAGGATTGGAAGGTAAATTCCAAGGGCTCGGTGTGTGACCATCACGCCGAATGCCCCTTAGTTCAAACTTCTAGTGTGATAGGTAAACTCGTCACAAAATCCATGGAGATGTTCATCCATAGTTTTTCTTGTATCAATAGTGGTTCTAGTAGTTTGAGAAGTCAAGTGCGTTAGCTCTTGAGTTGTTTCAAAAGGCCATAGTTTTTATAGATGTTTATGACATTGACCTCCATTTCCTCCCACGAATAGTGCTTTGCAAGCTTCTTCAACATCTTGTTTGCACCAAAGTGGCCTTCTTAAATATTGTTGTGGCATTCTTCGAGAAGCATGCACCGTAGTTCCTAGACTTTTGGGACGAAGACAAGATTCTTTTGCTTTCTTACTAGATAGGAGCATGCAAAGTAAAACTTTGTCGTGTTGCGAATCCGTGGTCCTCGTAGCCACGTGTCTGTAACTTTTCCGGATACGGGTGTGCTTAAGTCCATACTACATTGACATATGTAAGAATTGATTTTGTGCTTGAAGCTAGACTCAAGGAACTCCATCCATTGAGTTTTTCTTTGGTTGAGATTTGGTTATGTTTTCAGATACTTGCAGAGATTATGATCCATTCGAACCACAGACTTGTGACACATTAAATAATAGCGCCTAGTTTTGAAGGTATGGATAATCGTGAGCATTTCTTTCTCATGGTATGCATAGAGTACCTCTGCCTTGTTAAACTTCTGCGACATATATGCAATTGGTTGTTCTCCTCCCGTGTTCTCTTGCAAGAGGACCGCCCTGATTGCATGATCAAAAGCATGTGTGGCCATGATTTAGTCAACCGTTGGGTGTACCAATCAAGGATTCAATGCAAGGGTAAGAGCTTAATGTAAAATTGTAAAAATCTTCTCGTTCTCTATCTTGCCAATTCCACTTGTAATTTTTTTGTGTGAGATCTAAAAGAATCGCTGACAATCAAGCATTATCCTTTTCAAAACCTTTTATGATAGTTTTGAAATCTAAGAGAAACTTGTACATTGCGTAGTACTCTTGGATGTGGCAATTCTAACATCATAAATATCTATTTTTGTGTCTATTGATATCCGCCCATCGCCGGTGATGTGAACAAGAAATTGGATCAAGCGTTTTGCCAGAGTCACATTTTCGTAGCTTATCATAAAACGTCTTCTGCTGGATAATGTAGAGCAAGTGTCAAAGATGTTTAGGATGATCCTTTAAGGTCCGGTTGTACACGAGGAAGCCATCAAGGTATACCAAGACAAATTTATCGTGGTATGGGCAAGATGTATTGGCTATCATTACATTGAATGTTGCAAGGATGTTTATGAGTCCAACACCATAACCATGAACTCAAAGTGCTTGTACTTGGTTCAAAAGGCAGTTTTTTGAGTGTCCTTGTTGGTGATGCAAATGTGGTGGTATTCATTCTGTAGATTTTGTTCAAATTTCTTGGTCCACATACTTGGTCGAAAAGCTCGTCCGCCTAAGGTAGAGGGTAGCGGTTCTTGAGTTTGATGTTGTTCAATGCTTGATAATCAGAGCACATCCCCACTTTGCCTGTTTTCCATCTTTAAAGCAATAGAGGTGCAACGTAGGGGGAAATGGATGGTTGGATGAACCCCTTAGTTAGCGTGTCTTGTAGTTGCCGCTTAAATGATGTGGGTTTGTAATCCCTCATCTGGTAAGAACCCTTGATGTTGGTCAACTCCTAGGTGCAGCGAGATTTGATGGTTAGTGTCGCACTTGGAAGGGAGTTTGAATAATAGTATGAAAGGGAACAAATGTTTGACCGCTTTCAAAAGCGTTTTTTACTCCCTTGGTATGTTTGTTAACTTTGATGGCGATGAAGGAAATGAGTCTCATGAAGTGGTCTTGTCTACCACGACAATCAACTCGTTGTACATGCTGTTCAACTCCACCTAGACCAACCATGTCGTGCCCCCACTCCTTAATCATCACCTTGACACGTCGAGCAAGATCAGTGTACCTAGTAGACCATCTATCTTTGTAGTTACTATAACAATTATCGTGTCGTTTATAATCGTTGTATTGTCACTCGTTACACGTTTGATGTAGACACAAGTACTATTCTTGTTGGCTTGTTAGTTCTGCTCGTATCAAATATCTTACTCAAAGATCACCTTTTATATGATCATGGGGCAAGATATCCAAGTAGTTACATCCGAGACGGCCCCTATGTGTAGTCATAATGGATGATTTAGTCGGTGCATGCAAAGTCATTTGCTGTTGAGTTTTCCTTGAAAATCTCGAAGGTTTTGGTTCAAGCCCTATTTTTTCACTATTTGATCAAATAAAAAACTATGAGATGCACCTCCAACAAGCAATAGTGGCAAGGTTTTTGGACTTTTCTAGCCCCTTGACCGCACTCAAAGAGTTATCATAGGTTAGTTGTCCTTGTATCCCTTGTTACATTTTCCAATTTCAAGAACCCTCATATTCGGTGATTGCAGGTTCACAAGCAAGCGATCGTTTGACTCATGTTTAATTGCGTAGACAAGAGCTTTGCTGTTTACTCCTACCCTCGGATGTTTTTCAACTCCTCTCCTCCTTTTTGCATTTTTTCTTGCCCTCTTTCTTGTTTTGCCTACGGCAGTTCCTTGTAATGTGTTATGTTTTCTTAAAAGTATAAGAGGTCAATTGGTCTCATTGTTTTCTCAACGGCTTCACCTTCCATCAGGGTTGAGTTCACCACATCTTGCAAATACTACGATTGTCATTTTGGGTGCAATTCATAGGATTCATAGTATTTGGAGTTAAAATCTGCATAGCGAATGCGTTCAACGTCTGCTATGATCTGTAGCAAATCGTTGGTGATGTTGTATATCACAAGTGAATATCTCAGTATAGGTTGTTGCTCTAGTAAAAATAGAGGTCATCTGTAGCAAGGTTATTGTTGGTTTTTTTGAAAACTTTGTGTGTACTCTGCAATGCTAGAAAGCTACTTACCTTATTATACCTGGTGGCAAACCTTTGTGTTGTTATTCAACGTGCTAGAGTAAGCAATGGTTTCCTGGTTGAACTCGCACTAGTTAGACAAGGGTGTTATTGATAATCTTGATGTTGGGTGAACGTGCTCGAGCAATAGTATGCTTGGTGCTGATGATGTGTTAGTCGTTGGATCAATGCTTTCATCTTCCTGATGTCGTTGAATGACCATGAGATTGGCACACCAAGTTAAAGCCATACTTTGAGAAAGCAAGGCTGCAAAGCTCATATTCTGTTCCTGAGACTAAATGCAAACAGTGGTGAGTAATACTTGTAAACTGGTCAAGAAGATTTGACCTTCAATCTCTTTCAATTGGCTAGATGAAATAGCTTAGGAATTCCTAAAAACGTTGAGGACTCACCGAGGTGGAGGCGGTCAGCAAGTAGTGCTTCCCATACTCTTGAGTTGCGGATTTTGGCGGCTTATTGTTAAAGAGGAGTGTTCACTAAAACGCTTCCATCTGCGCGTACAAGCCATTAGGCTCCGAACCTTTGTCATGTGTTATTGATCGAGTTGGATTGGTCCTTCATGTAGATGGAATAAGCAGTTTAGGCATGCTTGACTGTGGATTGGTCATGCCACTTGAGGTGCTAGTTGTCATCCGTTTGTCCCCCTTGATGAGTGTTGAGTGAAGCGATTACTACGCTGGTGCTAAGCTCCAATTCGGTGAAGACGACACTACGTTTGGAACACTGTATGGAAAGTTACGGATTGTACAGTGGATTCCCGGGTCCACGTCAACTTTGAATTTCCTTCCGTACGGACCAATTAGATTCTATCATCCAGCCTTGGAGCAGCCCAAAGGGCTTCAAACATATTCTACTATGTTTGCATGTAGGCTTGCACATGCCACTAGGTTGCTCTAGCAAGAGGAGAGTTAATTGTTGCATACGACTACACAATCGTCCGGGTCAGGGAGTCTCCTTGTTGAGTCTGCAGACATCAAGCACCTTGAGAATGAGGCCTCCTCTACATCACCAGCATCATGCATGGAGCCAAGGCACCTTTTATCAACATGGGCCAATCCGGTGCAAGCTTCAAGAGGATCTTAATTGACGAATCGGATGTAGCAGCATGGCCAGATCAATGGTCATCACTGGAAGGTATGAAGGGCAAGCACCCTCCTAGGGAAACTACACCTGAACACCTGACAAAGCTTCCTGAAGGAGGAAGCTTCTCCCTTATCCTGTTCAGGTGTTAGTAACAAGCTCAAGAGTAGGGGAAGCTTCTCTTGAAGGAAGCTTCTCTTTACCAAGACAAGAGAGGGAGCAGACTTGAACCATTTGATGGAAGATTCTCCTTCAAGTTACCTGGACCTCAAGTATAAAAGGTGGAGGTGCTGCCTTTTCTCAGTATCCCAGCATTGCTAGTATCATATCTCCAACACCACGTGCAAGGCTCCATGCCTTTTCACCACACCACCTTCAACAACGTTACTGCTGGAGTTCATCCCAATACCCTTCTATGCTTTGTACTTGCGTGCCAGCCTTGGTGGAGGAAGATTCTGGTGATCCCTCCAGGATCCTTGTAGGTTTGCCAAGCTCTGCTAGCCTAGGAGGAGGTAACCCCACCAAGGCCCTGGTAAGTCTGGGAAGGCCTGCCAGTCTGGGAGGAGGATGCCCTGACATCCTTAAGGCCATTCACTATAGTGACGGTGGCTGTGCCGAGACCCTTCCTCAGACGGCCCCGACATTCTAGCAAGACGTTGTGCCCCAGTTTAGGGCCAAGAGTTATGTCAGAGCACACCGTTGAGCTGTTTGCATAGCAGTTGTTCCTTGTACAATACTTGTAATCTCAACAAGATTCAACTCCAAAATTCTTACTTCCACTAGTTTATGAACATAGTGTACAAGGCATGCCTACTAGGCATAAAAGATCCATAAGCAGCAAGGAATCCCCTTGTTCCATCAGAGCACGTGGTGGCTTTATCACCGCGAGCTCACAAAAACCAACAATGAGGTTGACGGTCCATCGGAGATGCCTTCAGCCATCACTGGTGTTTTTGCCGGTTACTGGTGCTTTCGCTTGGTGTGCTCGCTTTGTGTCATGATTTTGTTGCCAGGTCAACAAATTTCGTGTTTGTGGAGATAAGCTAGAAGTCACGTGCTAGTCTAGAATATCTTTACAATAGTTTAGTTCCCCAACTGGGTCAATGCTATCTGATCCCAAGTGTTTGACAGCTCAGAGGTGAGGTGGTTTACAATTGAAAATGAAACATTTCACTTTTCTTTAAAGTTGAGCTAGTTCAGTTTTTTTAAGACACTGATAACATACTCTATTGGTACAATTGACAAAACTTGGAAATGTATAAACAAAGAGCGAGTGTAAGAAAATGTGTCCCTCTCAAGACATTTGTGATTCCAATTCTTGTATGACGTGATGAAATGTTATGATTTGTTGGCTCAAAAAAAACCTTGTTTGTTTGACAAGGGCTTTGAGACCAAATTTGTGGTTCGTATAGTTGTCAAAGTTGCTAAAAAGAGACTTGTCTGTAATCTAAAAAAAAAATTGGAATCAATGAGAATATGTTTCAGCGAGTTCCATAAGAGACCTAAAAAGTAATCGCCATTACACGAGGATTCATGGGTATTATGGCGAATTCCCTACAAGCGTGGGAAAGGTTGCCAAAACTATGTCAAGAAGTAGGTTAGGAGTTGTGTAGAAGTAATTGAGGCCCTTTGGTTCAGAGCCCTGTGTATGCCAATATGATAACACTTCCAAAAGTTAAACGTATTCACATAAATCTAACTGAAGATTTAACTAAACAAGTTTAGTACCCTTCTTTTTGTTAATGGATATGTTTTTTTGAAAGAGGAAAATTTCAAATGTTTTTAAAGAAGTGACGTGTGTAAGGATTCAATTACAATGAAGATGATCTAATGATGTAAAAACATGTTTAAGAATATTAACCAAGATTAATAGGTTGTTTAGAACGATTGGAGTCATATTGTTATGTAGGAAAATGTATGTCTTATTCGATACTTTGTCAAACGTTCGTAACATTTTGTTGTAAGTGAAATGCAATTGTTCATTTCTTGTTCATCTTTGGTTCAGGAATAACTTAAACAACAAAACACTGTTTTTGGCTAGCACAAAAATACCAAAAAAACACACTCTTAAACACTATCTTTTCTTAAAATAGCAGCATAAATCTTATTAATCTTACATGCTCCACAATACATCAGTGACATCTTAGAATTATTCTATCGTCACATACGTACACTTAATGACTATAAAATTAATGAAATGATTTGAAATAGCTAAAAAAACATTTATTTCAAATTTTATATCAGATCTATCATTCAGTCTTCATTCCTAAACAGAAAGTGTTGTCTTCTTTTTGTCTACTCCAGTTCAATTTTTGAAATTGTGGATGGTTCTTTCGCAAAAGGAAGAAAACAATTTGACATATGAGCCAGGTTGTAATAATCAAAGAGTCTTATAATGGATGATTGCTTCGTATCAAGTAGAGTCAAGGGAAGACGATCTTGGCCTTCAAGTGACTCATGCATGTGGATCGAAGTTCTGTTGCTTCAGAAATATTTAAGAAAACATTTTCCTATGATTACGATGTAAGAGATCATAACAAGGCACAGAACAATTGGTATGTGGTACATAGTGTTCGAAAACAAGATGGGATCAGAATGAAATGTCGAGAATTTCATTGGCCTTTAATTAAGCATGGTCACATGAAGAAAGATGGACGATAAACATACACAACTAAATGTTTTGTATGTTTGAATTGATTTACCTTAACGAATATAACAAGATCTTTTTGATAATGTGAACGATTTTGTGGTGAAACAATCTTATCAATCGAATGTGTGAAATTGTATTAAATTTCATTATCATCAATAGCAATGTCATCCATGATGTTGTTTCGACAAGACTAGTATTGAGATTTTTTTCTTTCAAAAATGAAGGAAATGACATGGAATTCAATTCATTATTTTTTGATAATTTTTCTTAATATTTCTTTTCATTTTGAGTATGTTTGAAGATCACTACGTGAGGCTAAATTGTTGATGAAAAAATTTATTTGGAAAAAACATTAACAAAACGCATAACTAAACAGAAATCAGCATCAGAATAAAAACTTAAACATTTTAGAATTGAGATTTAGTTTTACCTCAAGATTTGTGATTGAAAACATAAATGAAACAACTTTAAATATGAAGGAAGATTTTATTTTTCATTTTAATGCCAAACATATTCTCCTATATTTGGTAATTCTTACATTTTTGAGCGAGGAAATCGGTGGTAAAAGTTCCTTTTGTAGGAAGAAATAACGTGCTTCACGTGTTTTGACATGTAGTTTTAGTGTTGCAAAACGTTTCATTTGACACTTGGGCAAAATAAATGTTTTGATTTGCACGAGTATGGCTGACAGTAAGGCATGTCATAATGTGGTATGGTTCTTTCCCATCTGTGCATACACAACTTATCATAACATTTTGACATTAAAGGTTTGATATAAATTTAAATATTTCACTTTCATTCCACGATAGAAAGCAAAATTTGATGTGTTTTGCTGAGTATTTAATGATTAGAAAATAAGGGCATATTTCAAAATGACTTTTGCATAATGTAACTGATACAATTAGCAAGACATACGACAGTATATTGTGAATTTGATAGATAGACCTTTTTAAGTTATACCTTTGACAACACAATGACATTCTTGATTACTTGTTTCATATGTCATGAGATCATTGTTAAAAAATCTTAAAATTGGATTACTTGTATCAAAATTTGAAGAGGTATAGAAATGGTGATGTTATGTTTTATTTACAATGTAAAAGTGATATTAAATTTTCTATGAAAAACAACACTATTTCCTTTCTAAGCATTTATTGAACACTGATGTCATTGTAAAGTGAACGTGCATAAGGACTGAATGAATGCTTCCATTTTAGTCATGTATTACATCACAAGGTTGCAATCTTGTCCATGACATCAAGGCTTGTCGACTTGTTGTATCTTGTAACAAATATTTGATGGATTATGGATATCTTAAATCTAGCTTGTGGATTAGAAACATAGATAGCCTGTTGTATTGAACGAGATAAGGAAAAACCATAATGATTTTGTGAAGATTGATTTTTATCAATCATGTGTTAAGTATTATCTGCATGAGAATGACGAAAATTCAAACGTCTCATTTTTTAGTCGTGTATTTTTCATAACTTCATGACCATGGTGACCATATGACATTAATATGACTGAATACAATGGTTTAAAACGTATATACATATTTCACTTTGGGCGATTAAGTGATAAGGGCAAAGATGATGTATTTTAATGGAAATAATCCACAAAGTATTTCCTTCAAAGTGGTGTTCGAGATTCTTGCATATAGAAGTTTTTATTACAACTGGAAAGTATTCAGGCCTTTTAGCTTCAATGGATATCCCATGTATGGTCAACACACGGGTGTCATCAAGACATAGTACTTCATGATCTATAATGTAAAGGTAAATTTTCATTAATGTTTTAAATGTTGTGTCAAAACGCTATGATTCAACACATATGATTGTTTTTCAATCTAAGATATTTCCTATGGTTTTCCCAATAACCAGATTGAATTTTAAGAAAGTAAAAAATGTATTAATTGTAACCAAGACTTAGTTAATTTTACATTTCATTTTGAGTGAAAAATACTTCATCATCTTGCTGGAAGTTCATATCTCATGATGATAAGATAAGACATAATGTTTTCATTTTATTTGGCATGCGATTTTATACAACCTTATCAAATTCATCTCAACAATACTTTTTGGTGGAAATGAAGATTCACATGTATAAGAGATTTTTGTTTATGTGAAGATTATTTCAAGAATCCTTTGCATGTACTTACAAAACGCCCGTAGTTATTGCATGCATAGTAAATAACCTAAGTAAGGTTAAAACATGTGAGTGGTAAACCACCTACTTCAAACTTGTAGTATAGAGACTAATGTTGCATTATAGAACAGAGATTCATAATTTTGGTTGTTCATATGCAGTTATCATTCCAACAAAGAAAGTAGACATCATTTGTGAATAATGCAATGTCAAAAATTCTTTTGTGTCTAAGAATATAAAATCAAGCAAAGCAAACATGTAAAGAGTTTTGAAAGGAAGAAAAAAACATAATGTTTTCCAAGTGTATTTTCAAATATGCCTCTATGAATTTGTTCTTTGTGAATACTTTATTCATGTACTTAAGGTAAGGAAATGAATTGATCATAACTACAATTTGTTTAATCCTTCATTTTGGTGTACATTGAAGTGCAACAGAGATCACATGATACATGAATTGCGGCCTCATATATTAAAACAGATTGCATCTTGTTTGATATATACTCGACACCCATGTATCTAGAGATTGCAGAAATCAATAATTTTTCTTTCTTTTCCCATTGAAAAACATTCTTCATATAATTTCAATGTGTTTTTTTAAAGCTTATTTGTGCCCATAAATCATTTGAAGGGGATAAAAGATCCATCCAAATGCAAGGTGCATGTACTTTTAATATGAATTATGAGTAAATGAATTGCAAAATTCTTGTTTCGTGCAATAGGCCATGCTTTGGTTATTAGAACGTATATTTATGTTTTATAAAAACATGAAGTGATCCTTAATTTTTCCAATTCTATATATCTCCCCCATTGATTCATCTTTTGTCAAATAATCTATTATTTGAGCATGGAAGAAGGAAAAAAAATGTTTTATTCAACCTTTTCCTTTTTAAAATTAAAACTGACTTAATCTTTCTGAAAAGAAAACAATGGAAATTGGTCGATGATTTGAAATGAAGGTGTCCATGCTACACAATAAAGCATGAACTGTTGTCACATATTTTATTCATGTTGAAACATTCACATGATTATATTTTTAAGTTGAAAAGTGATAACAGTTTTGCAAAGGAAACTGTAAAAATGATGAAGATTTATGAAAGTTTTACTTATGGGGATTGTTTCATTGCTTGTTATAAGGTTCTCATATATCATGTCCATGACAAAAGTTGAAAGGTTATGTTCTGGAAGAACTATAGAAATGTTTGTTTACCAACCGTTGGGACATTTATCCTCAAAATCATGTATTTGATGTACACGGATGTTTCACTAAGAATTTTCTACTTAAAAAACAAGTTATTCACACGTGAAGATGTCTTGTGTCTTTTGAACCAATGTCCTTTGTTTTAGATCATTGATGCCACTTAGATTCTAATGCATGGCACCTCATGTTTTTTCCATTGAATGACTCATCAAAGTAAAATTCATACAATGAAAACAATTTGTAAAAGAATTTCATTTAGATTGAGCAAGAATACAATGAAAATTTAGTTGAAGCATCAGGCATCAAGTGGTTTGATCGAAAATGTACCACATTATCTCTATATGTTTTCATCTGATAAATTCTATTCGTAAGCTTTGGTAATGATTATAAAAGAAGAATAAAAAGGTTCTATGGCTACGATTGAGATATCTTCTTGAAACATTTCATTTTTGTCATTTTGAATACAATTATGTCTTTTTGTATTCCTTGGTGAAATTGTTAATGTAAATTATTTATGAAAAACCCTTAAATCTGACAAAACATCTTTCTTTGTTTTATCCATGATACAATGAATGCTTTCATTCCCTTACTCATCTAAATATATGAAGGGTTGTGTGTTCTTTATTCATTTTTTATAGATGATAAAAGATCAAAACTATGATTTTTATAGTTTTGATTTATGTTCATGTCATCTTTACCGTGTAAAAAACATGCTTGAGAATCTTTTGTTAAAGTCACAACTATCATCTCTTTAGTGTGACAAGTGTGTAGAAGTGTAACATATTGCCATCATGAACGGAGTCTTAATGTTTTTATATGTTTTCTAATAATGAACTATATCATTACTTTATGTAGCCAGTACCCTATTGCTCTAGGATTTGAACAAAATGAAACTTGTGAATCATGAAACTTATGAACTAGATAACATTTTTTGCTATTCTGGTAGTCCCTAATGGTCGAATCTTAGAAACATGGTACCTTGATTTCCATGTTTTGTATGAAAACGAAACACCATTGAAATATTCACTATAACAAGAGGGTCAATTCAGCCCTCCCTGTGACTCGAGGGGCGCCCGGCGTGATGGTCACACGCCGAGCCCTTGAAATAGACTTCCCTCCCTTGACCCCTTGGTGACTATGCCAGCCTTTGAGATATCGCACGACCCTCTCCTAGTAGCAAGACTGCTGCTAATGAGCGAGGTTCACGCCGTGTTACTCTCCCGGCGGCGTTTGCACCAAGGTGCGCTGCGGAAGACTTGCAGGATCAAATGGACGTGTCTAAGGCAATGCTTGGAGCACAAAAAGAGTTGGGCAAGGAATGAATCCTTCAGACTTGATAGATCAGTACAAGGCAATGTACATTGTCACTGGATAGGATAGGCATGCTTAGAAGAACCCATAGGCTTCCTTATGTACCAACCCCTATGAGCCAGCCAAAAGCTACTCAGCATATCGAAGCCCTCTAACAAGGCGGACCTATGCAAATAACACATGCATCCTGTAGTTTGCGCTAGAAGCTTTCCAACGCACCAAAGAATGCTTCAATCCATGAAGAAAAGGCTAGGTTGTGGCCGTTTGACAGCTCCACGAGTGATGGCCGCTGGCAGCACCGCCAGCGGGGGTCACGGCCGCCCGAAGCGCCTTTGCTTGCAAATGCAGCTCCAGCCACCATCCGAAAGCACCCCTGGACCCCAATGAACTTTGCCTCATTGGCTAAGCGTTAATCAACGGGCGCTTTAGCTGTAGTGGGCGAGAAAGCCGCTCCGCCGTGCTAAAGGTCGAACGTGTATGTCTCATATTTTCTCAAGGTGCGCCTCCCACCTTTGCACGTCCGTATCTTTCTCGTCCCTGCACCAAATGACCTGGTTCTTGGGTGGATTTTGCACGCCTTTTCAAAAACCATACAATGGGAGCATGAAAACGTGATTGTGAGCTCAGCATGATGGCGTAAGCACCGCCGCGACCCATTTATGGTTAATCACCCCTTAAACATTTACCCTTCATTCAGTGTACATGTCTAAAGTAGTCACTTAGATGTTTCATGGTACCTTCGTGGACGTTACGTCACAATTTCATTTCACTAGTTGTCCACAGACAGAATAGTGTATAGTTATTCTTCAACATGGAAAAGGACATGGAAGGATCTCAGTAAAATTTTTACTTCCTAATACAAACCATGGTTTAGCGATTCACAACTCTATCTACATTTCCTTTGAAAGCACCTATATGTGTACATACACATAAACTTTACTATATGTAATAGACATATTTGTGGACTTGAAAGCTCATCAGACCATTAGACGTTTACGAGGTTCGATGTTCCCTACTCGGGCTCCCATTGGGCCCTGGTCCAGTGGGGCTCGGTACTGTGCTGACTCGACAAGTTGCTTCACTGTTTATTTTGGGTTTTTCCTTGTCCATTGACAACTAGCGATAAACGTCCTGGTTGACAACTAGCGACAAATGTCGTGGTCGGCGGTCGTGGGGGGGGGGGGAGATGGGGATCCGACTATGTGGCTACCAACGTGTAATATGGCTGTGACACATATTCATGTCATCGAGTAGTCGACGGTCGTCGATCGTCGATCGTCATCTTTGTAAAGGGAACCGTGTCATAAGTCATCCATCGTCGATCGTCATCGATCGACGGTGGACGAGTGTTTTTAGATGTCTACTCCAAATACACTTAGTGTATTTTTCACTTGTCCCTCAGATACACTTACCATATACACTCCCCCAAGACACTTTACCCTTTTGGGGGGGGGATCTCCAACTCCTATGTTGTCTCCCCCCCCCAAAGGGTAAAGTGTATTGGGGGAGTGTTTATGGTAAGTGTATCTGATGGAAACGTAAAAAATACACTAAGTGTATTGTACACTAAGTGTATTCAATTCTCGGTTGTCCAATACACTCCCCAGCTACAACCCCAATACACTCGTCACTTCTGGGGGGGGGATGGGGTCCCGACGATGTGGCTACCAATGTGTATTATGGCTCCGACACATATTCATGTCATCAAGTAGTCGACGGTCGTCCATCGTCGATCGTCATCTTTGTAAAGGGAACCGTGTCGTAAGTCGTCCATCGTCGATCGTCATTGATTGATTGTCGACGAGTGTTTTCAGATGTCTACTCCAAATACACTTGGTGTATTTCTCACTTGTCCCTCAGATACACTTACCATTTGCACTCCCCCAATACACTTTACCCTTTTGGGGGGGGATCTCCAACTCCTATGTTTCTCCCCCCCACAGGGTACAGTGTATTTGGGGAGTGTCTATGGTAAGTGTATCTGATGGACACGTAAAAAATACACTAAGTGTATTGTACACTTAGTGTATTTAAGTATCCATTCTCAAATACACTCCCCAGCTACACCACCCCAATACACTCGCCACTTCGGGGGGGGGGTGTCACCGACGATGGATTTTGCAGCAATGGCAAATGTATGCTTGTTTTGAAGGTTGTTTACTTTTGTGTTTGGCAATACAAAAAGTAAATACCCAATGTACAGAGATAACCAATCAGAAAGTATGAAGACATAAACACGTCTACTATACATCAACACTGCAATATCATATTACATTTTTTTCCTAGCTAAATAATTGAACTAGTTCTAACAAGGCATAAATATCAAATACATAGCTTTCCAAGTGAATGGAATATGAATACCCCTCTAGGCAACTTCATGGAAATTTCCCTATAGTCCATACCTAGTACACTAGATGTGCTGTGTATGAAAAGCCCTTCATTAACCATACCTCCCGCAACCGGTGGCTCCCATAACATTACCCCCCTCCTAGGGCTCATTGTCCTGTAGCGCTCCTCGTTCGCTCGGAGAATCATGTTGATGGCACCACCCTTGTCAAAATCATCTTTCAGGATCCAGCAGTTTTGCTCAGGCCCATAGCCGAGCTATTGCACCAGGTACTGCCACCTGTTACCGCGTCGACGGCGCGTGAGAATCGTCTCGACCACATACTTCACTCCACCCTCCACCAAGACTGGAGGGGGAGGAGCAGTCCTCGCGCCACGAACTGTGCATATGGCTCCTTGTAGGCCTTGAGAAGAGAATCATGGAACACGGGGTGGATCCCACAATGGTCCAGCAACTCCAACTCGTAGCTCACCATGGACTGCTTCTCCTTGACTCGAAAAAGACCCACCCACCGTGGTTTGAGCTTCTTACTGCCCACCCCCACTAGCTGTAGGTTTTGCGAGCTTAGTAGCTCTTGTTGTCCCATCCAAAACTCCTCGGCTGTCTAGTGTTTGTCCGCTTGCTGCTTCATCTGCTGTTTTTCCTTGTGTAGCACCTCGCGTACACCGTGCCATACCTTTGTGAAGTCACTTGTAAACTGCTACACTTCGGGTAGGTCTAACCCCATTGCCATGACTAAGGGACATGGAAGCTAAACCTAATACACTACCTCAAAGGGAGATTTCCCCATAGAGGCATACACTACTGAATTGTAGGAAAACTCAGCCACCGGGAGCTTGCATTCCCATCCTCGCCATACGGCTCCAAGATCCCTCGTAGTAGCTACTCCATGGTCTGATCGGTGCCCTCAGTTTGGCCATCCTTTTAGCGATGGTAAGCCGATGAAAGAGCCACACGATTGTCCAGCTTCTTGAAGAGTTTCTCCCAAAACCGAGAGGTGAAGCCTGGGTCGCGGTCCTAGACCATGCACTGTGGCACCCTGTGAAGTTTGATGACATGTTGCAATAGGAGTTGAAATGTTTCTAGTGCCGTGACCTTCACCGCACATGTAATTAAGTGCGCAATTTTGCTAAACCAGTCAACCACCACAAGCACCATGGTGTTGTGTGTTGCATTCTATGAAAGACCCCCCCACAAAATCAAGTGAGATGTCTGTCCACAGACGTTCCTGCACTGGTAGCGGCTGCAACTCCCTCGGCGCCCGCGCTCTTCGTGACTTGATTCTTTGACACGTGTCACAACTGCTCACATAGTCTTTGTCATTTTCTCCCATCGTCGCCCACCAATATATACGCGCAAGCGTCTTGAAGGTCTTTTCATGGCTAGAATGACCACTTTAATGCGAGTCGTGCGCCTCCTCTAGCAATGCCTCTCGCAAAGGTGCACTCCGCGGCACCACAATCAAGTTCTTCTTCTCACGCCGCCAATACTAGCCATCCCACTTGCACCGTTTCACCGTACTTCTTGCAAAGACCTCGTCTTTTGCATACCCATGTGCAAACAGGCTGTAGATGATTGGATATCTTGCCAGCACTGTGATCGCATGCACGCCCAAGTCCAGGCGACGCGAAAGCGGATCTGCTGAGTTGCTCCTTGGTGGTTTGTATTGGATCTTGTAGTCGAAGGTGGTCTCTAGTAGCTCCATCCACCGTGCTTAACGAAGACTCAGCTTTGTGTGCGACTTGAGGTACTTAAGCGCGTAGTGGTCCGTGTGCACTACACACCGTCGCGCCTCAAGGTAGCACCTTCATTGCTTAAAGGCCTGGACCACTGCGAGCATCCCCTTCTCGTGGATTGGGTAATTAAGTTCAGCCCCTTCCAGCTTCTTGGTGTAGTACACAATTGGCTGCAACCCCCTCCCTTCGTCCTGCAAAAGCACCCCGCCGATTGCATCGTCGCTTGCATCCGTCGCCAACACATACTCCTTCCTTGTGTCTGGTTGCACGAACACCGGGGCCTGACACATGGTAGCCTTCATTGCATAGAAGGCTTGCCCCTCCTTCACACCCGACTCCCATTGGCGCCCCTTCTAGAGCAAGTCGGTCAAGGGTGCTCCCATTGCCGCGTGCCCCCAGATAAACCTTCGGTAGTAGTTTGTAAAACCTATAAAAACCTGTATTTCACGCACGGATGCCAACTCGGGCCAATCCTTCATTGCTTCCACCTTTTTGGATCAATGCGAATTCCCCTCTCGCCGACAATGTGCCCAAGGAACTCCACCTCCTGCTCAGCGAATTCACACTTGTTGAGCTTGGCAAACAGACGCTCCTTTCTCTATACTTCCATCACCGTCCGGAGGTGTTATTGGTACTCCTCCATCGTCCGCGAGTAGACAAGGATGTCGTCGAGGAAGACAACCACGAACTGGTCCAAGTAGGGATGGATTACCCGGTTCATCAGCGCCATGAACGTTGATGGAGCATTTGTTAGCCAAAGAGGCATCACGAGATAGTCAAAGTGTCTTAAGCGTGTCCAAAACACGGTTTTCTCCACATCCTCGTTTGCAATGCAGATTTGGTGATACCTCAACCTTAGGTCCTGTTTGCTGCTTACGCGCGCACCTCAGCGCTGGTCGAACAACTCCTTGACCCGTGGCAACGGGTAGCGATTCTTCATCGTGATGTTGTTGAGCACCTGGTAGTCCACGCACATTCGCAGTTCTCCTTACTTCTTCTTGACGAACAGCACTGGCGCCGCGTATGGAGACACCGACGATCGAATGAAGCCTTGGTCCTCCAATTCCCCCAGCTGCTTCTTGAGCTCCGCAAGCTCCGCGTTGCTCATTCGATTGTAAGAACGCACCAATAGTGACAAACCTGGCACCACCGCGATCCTACGGTCAATGTCGCGCTGCGGTGGTAGCCCCCTCGGAAATTCCTTTGGAAAAACGTCCTCAAACTCCTTGTGCACCTCCCCAACTCAAGAGCCCCCGCGCCTCCCACCGGCTGCCCCATCGCTGCTTCAACCATTGCAATCTGCTGCTCTGCTGTTTTTTGAGGAACACCATGCCAAGTAAACTAGCCACCCTTGCGCTTGTACCGCTTCAACTGCTGCAAGTTTATGACACGCAGTTGCTTCCCCGCTTCCACCACTTCCGACTCCTTCCCCTCACCCCGCCACAAAGGCAAAGTGATATATTTCCTGCTTGCCTTCACAACCACCCGGTTGTACCTCCAATCCACCATCGGATTCCAAGTGTGCAACCAATCATGGTCGATCAAATAGTCGTAATCATCCATAGGGCAAGTGTGGAACTCCATGTCACAAACCAAATCACCTAGACAGGCTTTGTGCTTGACGAGAGGCCTGCCGCACTTCAACATTCTGGACATCTGCCGCGCCTTGGCCGACGTCCTTGACTACCGTGCGAGATCCAACCTCATCGCCAATCTGTCATTGAAGAAGCCATGGCTCGCACCGCCATCTAGCAGAATGCGTAGCTTCCTCCAACCCTTGAAACGTCCCTCCGGAATCTTAAGAACCAGCTCGAAGATGATCCCTCAAAACTGTCGTGTCTCACCCTCATTTGCAACAGCACTTGAGGCAGCTCCTTAATCGGCAAAAGCCTTTTAGGGCTAGTGCTATCCTTTGCAAATGAAAGACTTGCAACAATCGATTGTCCCCTCCTCACTATTGCTTACCGTTTCCTTGCTGTGTCTTGCGCTTGGGGTAATCCCGCTTGCCATGACCCTCCTCACCACAAACCCAGCACTTCCCTCTCGGTCCTTGTTGCCGGATTGTACCCCGCTGCCCTGTTTGGATGGCATCCACCTCCATAGGCACAGCCTAACCTGGCTGCTCCACACGTGGTTGTGCTGTATAGCTAGTCTAGCGCACATTATAGCTTACCGCGTTGATGCGCTTCGCCGTTGAGACCAACTCTGCAAAGGTCCACAACTCGAGCACCGCGATTTCACGTTGGACGTACGGCTTCAGGACTTCATGGTAGCGGTCGTATGCTTCCGCGTCCGAGAGGTTATTGATCTACGCCGCCAAATCCATGAAGCATATAGTGTAGTCCTGGACTGATCCGCCTTGCTTGACGTGCTTGATCTTATCACGTGGCACCCGGCTGCCATTGAAGAGGTCAAAACGCGTGTAGAGAATCGTCTCAAATTGCTCCCATGTCTCTGGCTTCTCCATCAACGCTCGCACACCGAGTTGCACTTCCTGCCCTAGTGGTAGACTCAATAGTGGCTCAAGACGTGCACCGACCCCCAGCCCGTTCGGCAACCCAGCGGCGTTCCGCAGGCACAATGCTGACCACCACTGTAGCGTCATTCCCCAGAGTAGCGTAGGCACATACTCCAGTCTTGTGGCATCTTCTCTTGCGAGAACGCCCAACACTGTGAAGTATTGGTTCACCGTGAAGAGCCACTCGCGCGCTCTACCCTTGCCCATGTAGAGCTCCGGCTCCTTTGGCTTGAGTCGCCAAAAGGCAGGTGTAGATACCAATGCAACACCCCCCAACGCACTGCTCCCTTGGTCGACGTACCTCGCCTGAACCTCCATGCGCAGCTGCTGGTTCTCTTGACGAAACTCGTCAAAAGTACACCAAATCTCCTCCATGAGGTAGGCCCGGTTGTATGCTACTGCCGCCATGGTTACAATTCTGACATTAAATTCTGGCCAAACGCAGTTGTGGCAGATCTATTGCCTCTCTTGGGTCCCCGTAAAGCCGCGCAAATGTCCTTGCATTCGAATACCAAATGTGAACTGAGGGGTGAACGACGTGATGGTCACACGACGAGGCTTTGAAATAAACCTCCCTCCCTTGACTCCTTGGTGTTTGGGCCTGCCCTTGAGATATCCCACGACTCTCTCCTAGCAACAAGACCACTGCTAGTGACCGAGGTTCCCGCCTTGTGACTCTCCCGGTGGCTTTTGCACCAAGGTGCGCTGCGGAATACTTGTAGGATCGAATGGACGTGTAGAAGGCAATGCTTGGAGCACAGGAGTATTTGGGCATGGAATGAATCCTTCATTCTTATTAGATCAGTACAAAGCAATGTACATAGTCTTTGGGTAAGATTGGCATGCCTAGAACAACCCATAGGCTTCCTTATATACTAGCCCTTATGAGCCAGCCGAAAGCTACTCAGCATCCAGAAGCCCTCTATTGAAACGATCTCATGCAAATAACACATGCATTATGTACTACGCGCCATGAGCTTTCCAACGCACCAAAGAATGCTTCAATCAATGAAGAAACGGCTAAGTTATTGCCGTTTGAGTGCTCCACGTGTGACGGACGCTGGCAGCACCGCCAGCGGGGGTCACGGCCGCCCGAAGTGCCTTTTCTTGCGAATGCAGCTCCAGCCACCATCCCGAAGCCTCCATGGACTCCAATGAACCTTGCCTCATTGGCTAAGCATCCATCCTGGGGCGCTTTGGCTGCAATTGGCGAGAAAACTGCTCCGCCGTGCTCGGGGTCGAACCGGTACATCTCTTGTTTTCTAGAGGTGTGCCTCCTACCTTTACACGGCTGAATCTTTCTTGTCCCTGCACCGAATGACCTGGTTATTGGGTGGATTTAGCACGATTTCTCAAGTAGAATACAATGGGAGAATTAAAACGTGAATCTGAGCTCAGCATGATGACATAAGCATCACCGCAACCGGCGGCTCCCATAACACTCCCTCCTTGCTAAATCAAGGGGTGGTTGCACACCACCTTCCACGTCAACGAGGGCTGGCCGGCCAGAACTTTGCTGGCTGCCGGCCAGCTTGCTGTTGGCTAAATGATCACCGCCTTGCCAAGCAACAAATTGGCCACAAGCCAGCTTGCTGCCAAGCGTCGTTCGCGACCTTAGCCCCATCAGCGGCTGAGGTGCCACAAGGGCCTCGAGGGTGAGGCCTCGTGACCTCTTGCCGCAGCCCCCTCCCCCTCTTCCTCCTTGCAAGCAAGCAATTGAGGACAAGGGATAGGGAGAGCAAGGGTAAATGCGTGAGTGACGAAAGCGCAAAGGACGAGTTGGTGCAGAATCGCGGATTGTGCCATGCACGTGAGAATTTCATGCTGACATGTAAAAACTGAAACTTGAAATTGCTTAAGACGGACTATGAGTTTTGAAACCAGAAAACTTGTGCAAATGTCAGAGTTTGAGGTAAAAAACCCTCGATTTGGTCCCAAAACTTGGGCAAGGTTCAAAACAGAAATGGGCCTAATAAAACCAAAAATGATCGAGTCTTCATGCTCCAGGTCATTGATGACGATTTCCCCTTAGTCTTGCGTAGGGGAAAAACAGCTAATGCGGAGGGAAAACGCAATTCTGAAAACTTTGATGCCCACTTCAGCATAGGAGCTTAAGACTCGACATGTTATAGTGGTTCTAAAAGTAAGTTGACTCGCATGACTAAGGGTTTGATAGAAACAATAGGTATGCCATATATAAAACACCATCGCCACTTGTAAGAAACAACAGTTTTGCCTGAAGAGACGATGGCACTCTTCCTTCATGGATTTAAGCATCGGTAAGTGCATTGGAGAGCTGGCAAAGAAGTTTACATGGGGGATCAATTTTTGGTTAGCCTCTCCTCACTTCCAAGGGGCTAGGAGGATTTTCACGAATCGGGGTAGGGAGTTTCACCCTCAAAAGAAAGAGAATCCTCCCTAGTTTCAAGGCTCCTTCAAAACTCCTTCATAAAAAATGGGAATAGCGCCCCTTCTCAAGCTTAAAAAATCTCACAGCTTGAGAGCTTCCTGAATAAAAGAAGGATGACACCTTTTAGATTTGTGGCGACTCACAGACATTGTCGGCTTAAGGGAGATGTCCCTTAAGAACACAAGAGGCGTCAAGGAGCATGAAGAGAAGATCAAAGAAGACAAGGAGACAAGAGGAAGACAAGAAGTTGGAAGAGTGAGTGGAGGACTTGATAAGAGTTGTTAGAATTCCTCTTCTCACTCGTTGCTCCTATTTTATGAGCGGCATTCAAAGTTCTCCTCATTCAATTGTCTTGTAATCTTTGGTTTTCCTACAGTCTAGTCACTATCATTTGCCGTGAGTCACGACTTAGGTTGACTAGTTTCAAAATCCATGCCCTTGTGTTGACGTGGCAGCATAGGTAAATAGAAATAAAATTCATAACTGCCTCATCAATTGTGAGAGCATGACATTAGGAGGTGATTCCTCCTCAAAGTCGTGGGATGATCCTCACAATGATCTTCACGTGCCAGTTGCACAGTGAACCAGATGGCAAGTGGCGGACTCTCCAAGAATAATAAGGGCAAGGTAGTGACGCCCTCACCAGACGCCCTTGACGTGTGGTGAAGTCACGTTTTGGGACCAACCGCCACAAGCACGGATGCCAATCGAAACACATTGGTACCACCTAAGGCAACGGTACTGCCAAAGGCAACCACTGCCATCCTCGGTGACACCGACTAGTGTGTGGAGGCCCAAAACGTGCTTGAGGAGCACATGGACGCACCTGTGGATGACTGTCATGTATCAAATGATTCAATGAAGGTGGATCTCTAGGAGGGGGACCACGACAAAGAGCACGTCGCCGAGAATGGCAAAGGCGATGAAGATCGCGACCATAGCCATCATCGTGCAATGAACTCAAGCCAATTTCTTGAGACGTTTAAGGTGCTCGCAACATCACTTGAAGCTGCCGACAATAGCAAAACTGGAAAGAGCAGCAAAGTTGCAAACAGTAGCCATGCGGTAACTTTTGACCGGAATGTGCCAGACGACGTTGCAACAAAAGCAATTCCCGATGACCGCGACAAGCTTACGGAGTTTATTGGTGAGGCTACAGGTTGAATCCATTTCACCACCGATGATGGAGGAATAACACCACTTGGAGGAGTGGGTGCAGACCCCCCTTCCTACGATGTGGTAGTAATTTTGA
Organism: Penium margaritaceum; assembly: GCA_023375785.1. Taxonomy (NCBI): domain Eukaryota; kingdom Viridiplantae; phylum Streptophyta; class Zygnematophyceae; order Desmidiales; family Peniaceae; genus Penium; species Penium margaritaceum. The sequence continues at coordinate 111,699 of SZWC01001493.1, forward strand.
TAGGGTAGCGCCCACTCGAGCGTGGTCGCTAACGACAGTTTCCTCCAAAAGGTGGGAATCCTTAGAGGAGTGTACGCAAACCATACAGTCATGCACTAGGTTAAGGTGTACGAACAACACGAGGCTCTGGAGGGGATTGCCGATGGTATGATGACATCAGAGCTCAAGTTTGCATTTGTCAACTTGCAAGCCCAAATAAAGCATCAAAGACCTTGACTATGATCATGAGCAATGGCGCCTAGCCGCGCATGAGGGAAGCCGCCGATGCAACGACCTTGTTAAGGTGTAGCAGAGCAAGACTTAGGTGCGGATGTAGGGTCAAGTGCAACATGCCGTCGTTATAGATAGTAGTGTCAGAGGAAGCAACGACTTGCTTACCTTAAAAGCTTGAGGGCCAGTAATGAATACATCCTTTTTGCACTGAATGGAGATCTTCCAAAAGGGCGTGAAGCTAACCGATTGGTTGAATTGCATGGGGTTCATCTTATGCGTTCAAAAGGCTCCACTTAGTCAGTATGGCAACCTAGCCATAGCTCGTCTTGAAGAAAAGCTTTTCAAGTACGTGGTCAAGGAGTGGAGTGCGTAGAAGCCTCTCCTAGAGTAGCATCCCATGCCCTTCAAAGAGTTCTGCATAATCATGCGTATGAAGGGTGTTTTGCGCGAGAAGGCGCAGCATGCCTTGCACATGATCAAGGACTTCAGATAGCTTGGTAACTCGCTTGTGGCCTACTTGAGAAAGTTTAGCGTGCCTACGGAGGAAACGAGAAGCTTCTACAAGAGCGTAGCTACTCAGACCTTCAAGCACCCAAAGTGCTTGCTTCTAGAGTACTTGCGTAATGGTCTTGCTAGCAAGAAGCTGATGGACAAGACCACCACAACTGGAATGGACCAAGCTTAGACAGGCAGGAGGGCGTTGCAAGATTACATGAGTGAAGTGTATTCGGCAAACGAAAAGCACTTCTCAGATGCGCGGCCATACGTGCATGTATTGCAAGGCCACGATGCACACATGGATGGTACACAGACTCGAGGGACAACTGGGCAACGGGGTGGGGTCAAGGGTAAGAAGTTAGCAAATCCCTGTGCCCACAAGACTGGTGGGAACAAGCCCCACAACCACAAGGGTTGCCGCGACAATGACAAGCTACATGTCGCGCACAAGCATTGCAACACAAATTTTTGTGAGGGACTCTACTAGAACTGCATGCAACACGAACACCTCATGACTTAGTGCCTTGAGGCTAGTGGGGGTGGACATGAGGTCGCAACGTTAGTTGCAGCAGCAGCATCTCATGGGGAGGGTGTAGTAGAATGCCGCAAACAGGGTCGTGAAGAAGGTTGCGATCGAGGCAATTGGCCCAACAATGGTAACAGACAAGGGTGTGGTGCGAGTTTTCCCCACCTTTGAGTGACGTTAATGAGGACCACTCAGGGAAAAAATTGGATCACTACTGTGGGTTCATGTTTTCAGTTGAGGATGTTGAACATTTTGAGTCTTTGAGGAGTTCAAATTTCTCAGTTGTTTTCCTTGCTTTCATTATATCTCATTTTACACTTTTTGATCGACATTCCCCACTAAATCTTGCATCACCAGATGAGATACATGACCAATCGTGCTTAGTGGTTGGGACATCAACCATTGTGTAAGAATTGTATAACACAGTGATTGAAAATTAAAGACTACAAGGTGTCCGTTGAACTCATGCGTACCCATAAAATGTGGACTAGAGTATGTGTACAATGGGAGCTACAACGTTTTTTGCCTAAATTTTGTGTTTATCACAAACTTGACTTGCCAATGTTGAGCAAAGTCACTCGGGAGAGTGTACGCAATTTGATGATATAGTTCAAAGGACACGTAGTTCATGCTCTTGTGAACATACTTGTTGGCACTAGAGGAGAAAACTCCTTTGTTAGCCTTGGTTTTACGCGACAGGTTGGTCTCAAGTACGTGCCATTGAATGGTGCAGTTGTTGTCGATGACAACCGACGGATACTCATGATCGATACTTGTTAAGCGTAACCTTGCATTCAAGGGTGCACAAAAAGTGTCACGTTGAAGGTACTCAACATTCTTGACCCGTTCGACATGGTGTTAGGCAATCTCTGACTCCGTGAAAACAAGGCCATAATGTGTTTTGAATGAAAGCGTTTGATCCTCCTAAAAGGACAGTGTCACTTTAAGTTTATTTTAAGTATTGAATTATCAATGACTTGACTCGAAGTTGATGCGAGCTTGTTTGATATGCAGGTGAAGACACTTTTTTGACAATGTTGTCAATACTTCTTAGCTAAGATACAAAAGATGACAGGAAGGAAGACACGCCACAAGATACCAAATCACTATTGGTACAATTCTTCAATGTATTTCAAGACCCTAGGCTAGGATTCCATCAGAAAGACACTTTTGCCACATGATTTTGCTATAATCGAATGCATCTTTTCTCTTCAAACCCATGTATCGCCTTTGTCTCGTAGAAAGGTGAGAGGCCAAAGGCCAAATCAAAGAGTGCCTTGCAAAAAGATGAATCAAGCCAAGTAGCTCAACGTATAGTGCGGCGATCCTTCCGCTAAACAAGGACAGTTGTGTAGGCATGTGCGTGTATTAGTGGACGTTGAACAAGCCAACAGTGAAAATCGCTCCCCTTAAAGCAAATTAAGGACCTTTTAAACCAACTACAAGGGGAAAAAGTTTTTTTGTCCTTGGATTTATGGAAAGGGTATCATCAAATCTGCATTACAAAAGACGATGTTAAAAAACCTCTATTTCGAATGCACATTGGACATGATCAGTTTCGCGTGTTATGCTTCGATCTATCAAATGCCTTGGCAACCTTCGAAGAGGAACTAAACCGAACATTTTCCAAACAATTTGGTCACTTTGTCTTGGTTCACCTTGACAATATCCTGATGGTTTTCCAAATCAATGGACGAGCATTTAAAACATCTACAAGAAGTCCTTGCAATCCTTTTGCGACAAGTGTTCTATGCCAAAGTGTGCAAGTGCAAGTTTGCAGAAGATGAGCTCAAATATCTTGGACACATTCTTGACAAGGACAGCATCCGTGTCGACCCACAAAGGGTCCAAGACATTGTAGACTGGCCACGCCTCGAAAATGTTGGGCAGATTTGGTCTTTTGTAGGCCTTGTAAATTACTTTTGACGGTTTATGCAAGGGTATTCAAGCGTGGTTTCACGCTAACCAAGCACACACAAAATGACATGTGCTAGGAATGGACTCTCGATTGCACGAACACTTTCCTTAAATCCTAAGAGCTTCTATCCATAGTGCCCGTCCTAACTCTTCGGGATCCATCAAAATCGTGGGAGGTTTGATGTGATACGGTGGTAGTAAGACTCATACCAGTCTTCATGGGAATGGTCACCCAGTTGCATATGAGATCCTAGCAGAAACACAGTACACGACTAGGTATCAAGAGCTCTTTGAGGTAGTACAGGCTGTCCTGTTGTCGCGTTGCTACCTCAGGGGTGCTAAAAGGGGTATGACAGTCGAGAGCGACCATAATCCATTGCTGTGTTTTGGAACAAAACCAAACCTCTCAAGAAGACAAGCGTGTCGAAGCAAAGACCTGAGCCTATTTTTGTTTACTTGAGAATATTGGCCATGATGTATCAATGTAGCCACTCGACAAGGTTGATCGCGTGTGGAGATTAAAGCAACCACCAAGGTCAGTGGGTGTTTATGGTCATTGGAATAGCAAAAACATAGTCACAAGATTCCCTAGCAACCCTGTGGTAACCACCACGAGAGATTATCCAACACTACAATTTTGTGAAAAGGACTACAATGGGATACGATGTGAATTCTTGGTTACTAGACTCTCAAAATTTTGACATGTACAGTTTGGTGGAGGTCGCACTTACTTTGTGGCACGAAGAACAAATTGTTATGCCAAACTTGGGAGACCATCAAGCAAAGATTATCTCTCAGTTCCACGACCTGCTGGTCACAGATCATGTAATACCTCGAAAGACCACACAGGCACTCTCGGACCACCATTGGTGGCCAGGGCGGAGTGTCAATGTCTGTACGTATTGCATGACATGAGGCCCATGTTTTCAAAACATGGCAAGAAAGAAAAAGCTTGACGGACTCCTCCAACAATTTCCCATTTCCAGGACTCCATGGGATTGCATTAGCATGGACTTCATTACTAGTCTTCTGGACATCACCAGTGGCCACAATGCAATTCTAGTGGTTGAGGGTCTTTTGACAAAGATGAAACACACCATTCCTATAACCACTAACGTGAATGCAAAGGAGATCGCTCGTCTCTTCTTTGACGGTGTCGTAAAGTACCATCGCTTGTTGTTGTGCAACATCCCCAATCGAGATGAAGAATTTGCTTGTACATATTGGCAAAAGGTGCACGAGTACTTTGACAATATCACATATGTCAGTAGTTTTTCATCCTCAAACTCATCGACAAACAAAGCGCATGAACCACACCTTGAAACAAATGTTCGCATGTATGTGGACCTTGCCATGAATGACTAGGACAAATTCCTAGCAACGGCAGAGGTTGTGGTGAATACCTAAGTGAACAAGTCTACATAGTTCACACGGTTTGTGTTGAATAATGGATGGCATTCATTGGTGCCCTCTTTATTGGTAAAGAGCGGGAGTAAAGGAGGGCATATTCCTTCTTCTCAAGCCTTTACCAAGTGCAAAGTCCCCTTGTTACAAGAGGCAAAGCGTCACCTTTAAGCTGCTCAACAATGACAAAAAGCATATTTCGACAAAACACGTTGTGAGATCTCATTTGATATCGGTGACAAAGTGCTCTTTCACCGTAGGAATCTTTGGCTGAAGTTTCGAGTGGAAAAAAATGTTTATCGAAGTGGATTAGGGTGTTCCCCATTATTGCACGCATCGAGCAATTCACATACTAATTGTTGCTTGTGCCGAGTTTTAAGATGCCTGACATGTTTCATGTGAGCCTGTTGGCTCCATGCACGATAGCAAGATCCGCTCAGTTTATCACTTCGCCAACTCGAGAACCAAGAGCATACTCTCAGGTCACAGGTTGTGAGGAAATACCCCGTTCATTGGGCTAGGTGTGGATCTAAACATAACTCATGGTAATCTGGATCTCGGTTGCCCACAAGGGTAGTCAACGAGTATTAAAGCAAGGTATTTGCTTGCATGGAACAACGCGTGTCAGCGGGCACCACCTAAACGCGTAAAATGTGAACAACATTGCAAAGGTGATCATCAAGAACTACAGCCATGGGAGGTTAGGGATGTTCAACATGGTTGACGCATGAACGCTCTAGCCTAAAGGGCATAGGTCGCTAGTTGTGCGGATCGACAAGCTGTAGCTTAGGTCCTAGTGCCATGCATGTATTCATGGTTAGCTAGTGATTGAAGTTATTCAATTTCCTTTGACAATGTTGATGAATCACAAACTGAAAATCCTACTTCTTGTTCATGAACTTGAACGGTTCATAATGAGTTCAGAGGAATGTAAGAAGAGGGCCGGTTTGGCCTTCCCTCCTCGCTGAAGCAAAAGATGCTTACGCACCACCCCTCGCATCAACTAGGGCTGGCTAGCGGCCAGCACTTTGGTGGTCATCGGCGAGCTTGTTGCCGCCCGTCTTGACACCTGGCAATTGGCCAAGCAACCTGCCGGCCACTAGACGGAGTAGCAAGCCACTGATCTCAGCAGTAGCACGATCGATGGCTGAGGGCAAGAAGGGCATCAAGGGTGAGGCCTTCAGCCCTTGTGCCCTTGCCCTTTTTCTCTCGCCTTTCTTGCAAGCGAGCAAGCTGGTCATGCCTCGCATGGGACAATTTTGTGGTGAGGTATAAAAAATGAAACTCAAGTTTGTTGAGGACAGACTATGCGTTTCAAAACCAAAAAAATCATGCGAATGCACTAGTTTGAAAGAAATGTCCTCGGTTTGGGTCCTAGAACCTAAGGTAAGGTAAAACCCAAGAATGGACCTCCGGAGACTTGAAATATTTGAGTCTTCCTACTATGGATCGTTGATGACGATTGTCCTTCAGTCATGTGAAGGGGGAAAACCACTTACGTGGACTAAGAACGCCATTCTACAAACTCCAACAACAATTTCAAAGTAGGAGCTGGATACTCAATATGTTACATTCACATGATATGTAGAATACATTGGAGAAAATGTATCACATTAAATCAACCTAAGAAATAATTAGTATAAAAATTGAAGAGGAGTATGGTAAATGATTATGATGTTGTCTTTATGTAGAATGGATAAGATTGCTTTGTATAAGATCCATTATGATGTAAAAACTAATAAGGAAGTGTTTCTATCATTACAAATGAAGTAAAAGATTGGTTAATTCCACCTATCATGCCTTTATTGACACACAAAATATGTGAACATCACATTGTTGAAGAGTTTTCAATGGTAAAGCATTCATGACAACTATGAAATGAGTTGGTAACCCACCCTTAGAAAGATGTCGACATGTTATTTTGGAGAATGTCTTGCTATGTTCAAGTAATAATATGGCACCAATAAGTTGGAGAAGGAACATTAAATTGACACACATACGTCTTCCCAATGTCAACATAAGTAAGGGACAAGGAAAAAACGTTTCTAGAATTCAGAGGAAAGTCGCCATCAACATTCTTCCAACCCATCACAAACAAAGTGGTTGATGTTTCCACGAGATGGTACTCAAATTGGGTTGTATATCGCCTACAAATTCTACCAGTTTGACATGGATAGGGAAACAATGAACAACACAAGAAAAAGGAAATATAATAATGTAGACACAATTGATATGTGAGTGCATTTCTCTTACATGAAGTCCGAATTGTTTTCATTGGATGTTTCTGGAGACTAGGTATCATGGTGATTTGTAATTCATTGTGTGGTATTTTCGTGAAATCAATTTAGTATATATATATAAGGTGAGAGAAATCAATGTCAAAGATCTTGAAGATAACTATAAACATTCACATGATGACTTGTATGAATGTTAGAAATGATTAAGAAAGGTATTTATTCATGGAATGTGTATTGTTGTCTTCATTCTTCATACTTTAGATATAATTGTAATTTTACATCTTGATCTCGTACATGAATTTCACATTTCGATGTTATGTTATGGAAAAAGTAAAAATGAAACATCTATTTTTGAATGAAAATGAATTCAAGCCATTATAGTTTGAAATCTAAGGATAATCGTACGTATGGAAGGTATAATGCTTTCTGAAAACAGAGAAATCAATAAACAAAATTATTTTCAAGTTTTATAACTAAGATTACATATTCTCAAGAAATCAATTAGGTAGATTGTTTCAATTCCATGTAAGGATTATTCAATTGGTGTTACGCGTGAATGTTGAATGATGTATTCCGCTATCATTATGTGGAAGAGAATATCCAAAGAAATATGTAAAGTTTGATCTCGGCCTTTTCATGCATATCAATTATTTTTTTTTACTCTAAACTTATACATGTATAAGTATTCTTGCTTTTGGTATCATAAGGCAATCTAGAACAAGATTGTGTGAGACTTTACATTTTGAATATCATTGTTCTTAACGTATCTAATGTGGAAGTTCTTCACATGAGATGTATTTACCATATTTCATAAAACCTATATTAATACTAAGAATGAATTTAATTTAGAATTGTTATGCTTGAAGGCTCCACTTCCATGAATTGCTTTATGGAAAACAACATTTCTATGTGTTATGGTTTCCCATACGTTCAAACATGCTAAATGTTTACATGTTGGCACCTTTTGAGCCATATTTATGTTTAAAAAGAGTAAGTTTTTGTCAATCCATCATTCTATTCAGGGCGAAATTTCATAACCTTTGATGATTTTTCAGGAACAATGCTAGAATGTTGACCATTTGTAAACGATCAATAAAATCAACATGAACTATGTTACTCTATTTATGCATTTTTTTCTATTGTTATTCATAAATTTACATTGCAAGTGATTGATAACCTTCAAATTCATTCCAATTTTTCATTTACACCCCCATGATGTAGCTTCACATGTTCCCTTCACCTTGAATGCAAGCTATCCATTTCATTGTTTCTTCATTTTAACATATGCCTTTCACAACTGCATTTTGAGAGTTTATCAACAACTTGATGTTACATCACATTTATTCCATGATTATATAACATTTATGAACACATAGTTATGAAGAATACATGAGTTAATGGACCATGTCTAGTTTTTTACTATTAGTGGTTCTTGAAAAAAATATTGAATAGTAGAGGGACAAAAAAGAGTAGTTTACAAAGGTCTTTGGAGTAGTTAGTGACTAAGATGATTGCAAAATGAAGACAAAGAAACAAAGTGATAATAAATATATATATTTTTTAAATTTAAATCTTTTCACAATCAACTAATGCAATGTGTCCACCATTTTTCATCGAGATAGCACATGCAATGATGGAAAACAATATAGATACACAAGCAGAGTGAAATGAAAACTTTATATGATAGATCTAAACAATAAATATTGTCATGAAAAAAATACTGGAATATCTTATCATAACGATGAAGAAGATTTATTAGTAAGTAAGATTTGAATTAATTGTTTTAGAAAAGATTAATTCTTCTTTATGTGAAAGAAATAATTCACAATAACTCCAAAACTAATGTTTTAAAAAATTTTAAAAGTAATGTGCATTATGGAAATATATACTTTAATTCTGATGCAAAGCTATCCAACGGCTTTTTCTGACAAATACAAATTTTACATAAAGATCACATCGAGATATTGATGTTTTACTTCATTAAGATGGTGGCATCAGAAAAAGGTGTTATGAGGAATAAAAGAGCTCTAAATAAAGACGCAATATTTGAAAATTTTCTTGATTAATGAGTATGTTTCATTTAACCATGATTTTGTTTTAAAATCCAAGAATTGACCATAATGAGATTATTTGCATCATTCAATTCGTTTTTGAAAGGATGAATGAAAGGTGCAATGCAACTGAACAAATAGCAAGAAGAAATATAGTCTTATTTTATTTATGATAAAGCTAAAAACTAAAGGGCAACAGAATTTTATAGTAAATTTTTAGAAAAATTGTATTCATGATAAACACTAATTAGAATAAATTATGCTCATTAACCCTATTTAGTGTCAAGGAAATATTTTGAATAAATTAAGAGAATTCTTTACATTGAATGGACAAAGAGAAAAACTATCATGCAAGAAAATTTGATGTTAAAACAAAAAAGATACAAAACTCTATTTATTCATTAAAATGAAGTCGAATAATGAAGAGGAAAGAATAAAATCTTTTCACAAATTCCAAATTCTTACGAGATATCCTGGTATTGTTTTCAGTTGCAAGTACAGGAAAAAGGGTAATTGATCAAGAAATAAATTTAAGAAGTTAAGGAAATTCACATGGAAGGATAAGTGGACAAGGCGTGTTATTGGTTTGAAAATGATGAAAAGTGCATTGAAAAGATTATCAGGAATGTGAAGTGATGTCTTATGACTGTTACGTTCGATGAAGGGTGTTGTATTCCTTATTGATGAGATGAAAATAGCTTTGAAAAAGGTGTTTTGAGAGTTATGAATTTGTAGGATAATGAATTGGTTAGATCATGTTTAACTTATATTGATATTGAACTAGAATTGTAACTCTGTTTGAAGATTGAAAGAGGGATAACTTAAGGAAAACACGTTATACGCACTCCGAAAGTTCACTCAAATTGTGGAACTCTTGAGGAATTGTTTGTAAAAGTTTAAGGTAAATGGATTTTGAGGAACTTCTCCTTCTGATCATTTATAATCCAGAAGAAGGATTTCATTGAAATAACACATGAAAAAGGTTTAATTCACAATATTGTTGTTATCTCATGTGAATTTATTGGAGAGGCAACGCCTTATTCTTTTGATGAAGCTCAAGATATGCTCCTATCACAAATATAAATGTTTCAAAAATCGTACCCTGAGCCATACCCACTAGTTAGTGACAATTATACATGTCTAGATGGTTGAAAAAGATGCGTAAAATGATGTGTGGCCACTTTAGTAGAAATCAAAAGAGGCAGTTAATTAAAAGACGATAAAAAAGAAGTCGTTCCCTTATTCATCTCTATAAATGAAGCTTGTAACGATGATAGTAGACATCCTATGAAAAATAAATCCATTTCAATTGTCTTTATAATGAATTGCACATTGATTCTGCAAAATCAATTTGGAATCAACACTGATTAATATGAAGACATCTTGTAAACTAATCGTTAAAAGGGACTCATGGATAAAAATCAGAAGTATTTTTTTATAAATAATATGATTTTGAAAGTTTTCTTTCATCCATCCAAGTCATTAGTCCCTATACTTTATCTTCTTGAAAGTTTAAAGATTTGTATTTCCAAGCACTAGAAAGCATTTTACACCAATTTTCCTCCACAAATCGGCCCTCTTCCATAAGACGATTAGGCTTTATATTCATTATTAGTTGTAAGATGTGTTTCAAGACTATAAATATATCCAAAAAAATTTAATTGACAATAAGAATATGACGTTCCATAGGCCATGGGTAATTTAATTCATGTTCAATAAAAAATTATACATAAACATGGTAAACTGTCATGGCTCAAATTGAAAACTACGGTGTTATGTTTTAGAAAAATTATGAAACTCATGTTTCACACCGAGAGGTTATTATGATGAAACATCGAGAATGGTCCCAACTAGCCTAGTGGGTTTCAGCAAAAACGTTTTCCTTGGCCAGAGATTTTGTATAGTTATCATAATACATCATGTGTTCATAATGGATACATGGACTTGTAATGTATGGTAACGGTTTTTAAACAATTAAAACTCACTTGTTTATGAGAAATTGATTCATTTTAACCTATTTCCTATTGCTTTTATCATCATTATGCCAAGGTGTTTGCTTCCCATTTGGTGGATCAACAATGTGTTGAGATGGGATGAAACTCAAATGACTTTTTCAAGATTGTTACCAGAAGATCAACATTTTTCCTGAACCTTTTGATCCCAAGTATAGAGTTTGATCACGTTTTTTTACAATATCATGAATCTCGTGAACAGAGATGTTGTATTCAAGAAGCAATAGAATAATTTACAACCATTTGTCTAAAATCAATGCATGGAGAAAAATCATTTTTATGAGAGAAGTTTTCATGATTTTTGGTTTTATTCATGGTCGTATACTTTGGAATGGAAACCATTTGTCATGTTTGTCTACAATTATGCCCACAAAAGTTTCATAAACGCGACAAATGGGATTGATGAATTATCTTCATTGATGAATTCGATGTAGTTAAGCTTTTATTATGGCATTCTATGTTTTCAAGGTTAGATGAATTGATATAATACTTTCGCTTTTTTATCATTCTGAGTAGCTAAGGTGAAGACTCTTAAGATAAAGTGACTAGTATTTGAAGATATGATTTTGTTCTAGTTATGCAAATTTTGTGAGTTTGGAAAAGATCAAATGATGGGATAATTTAATGTCTAGTCATGCACAATTAGTTTTCAAAGTCTGTCCACTCAAGAAAGACTTTAAGAGGATGTTTTTTAGGTAGCCAAAAGACAAATTGTTTAGTGGGAACTTTGGGAAGGAGAAAATGCTTGATATTGATTTGAAGTATTCATGATGCAAAGATGCATAGTCGAAAGTTGTGAATAAATGAAAGACAGATAATGTGTCAGTGTATAACTATTTTAAACAAACAAAAGATAGTTTACTAGTTTTCTTTCATGTTATTCTTAAGAGAGATCCATGGTATATAAGGTTGTATTTAAATACAGGTTTTCTTACCACATGTAGGGGCTCTCAACATTATGTTGTTTGTTCATTCATCCATGTTTTCTTTACCTATGTTAGTGAAGATAAGAATCACCATAAAGGGAATACAACCTTTGTGTCTCAGCAATTTCCTCTAGGTGCCTGAGTTCCTCTACATCACGAGTGATGAATGTTGTGTGTTCAATCATAGATAATGGTTTGAACCAATGAATCACTATAGTTATTTTATTTGTATCATAAGAATATCCTATACTAGAATGAGGGGCGGATAGTTGAAATAAATGTTATGGAATAGACATTTAAAGCTCTGGGTGAATTTGAACTAATGAACAAGGTGGTCTAAACAACAATATATGAGCTCGCACGTAACTTGGAATCCTTCTTAATGTAAAACATGGACTTCTTCAATTCCATGAAGGCTATGTATGTGAGATAATGGAAGATTTGTATTGTTTAACGTGTATAGACTATTGAATTTGTTATACTTGGTCCTTGCAAAATCGAAGGTAATACTTGTTGAAAAGTAACTTATGTAGCTTGATGGTAGGAACCATTGAGTAGGCAATGAATTTTGTTTGTGTCATCATGATTTTCTTCTTTTGGAAATCTTATACATATGAGGTCAAGCTTTTGGGCAAGTTTGCACAGTCGGTTTCAGAGTCAAAGGAGCCTACAAGAAGTTGGGGAATTTTCTCTTAGAAAATTCTTGGGTTCACCGATAGAGGTTTTCTCTGCTTCTTAGATTTAATTCGGGCATTTACGTCCATCAGGGGAATGGACGCTAGAGCTATTAAATACTATGTGCTGCATGCACAGTATGGCTGCGCATGCCTGCTGACCTAGACCAATCAGCAAATGTGTGGTGCGACTATTCACTGTTAAGTTTTGGGCTAGGTCCAGTCAGGTTGAGGCTCCACTTAAGCGGGTAGTGTGGACCGGTCTACATCAGATACTACATAAGCGCATTTTAGCAGCAGCATGCAATTCCCATAGTGAGGAGTGTATTGCATCAATGCATGCAAGCACGACACAACACTACGTCACAATATGCATGCACGAGACATCAGCCACATGCAAAGCCAGAAGCAGTGATCGCTCTACATCAGCACAGCCATGCACAATTCAGTAGCACAAGCTACTAAAGGGGCTACTACCGACAGGAAGATTCCTAGCTATGAATCTTCCCACCTGCAAATGGAAGCTCCCATGAGCTTGGACAGCTATTCACTTGCCAGCAGCCTGTTGTAAAAGGTGGCCAGCTTGGCAATCTTCAATTAACAACTCATTCATCACCAAGCTTTCTGCCTGCAGTCTACCATTATAGCCTCTACTAGTTGCAGACATCATAAAAGGTAAATAATCGATAGACACTCTTCTTAAGACCACACTAAGCCTGACAGCGATCTGCGAGCCTAGGCAGGAGAATGCCCCTAAGTATTTGAAGGCCTGACTACCTAGAAGAGGTGGACGGAGAACGGCTAAGACTCAAGCTACTTTGGTAGAGTTGTCTTGCTAGACGTTGCCCACCTTTGGGCAAGGAGCTGTGTCTAGGCGTGAAAATCCAGAGTTAGTCTCTAGGTGAGCTATGTTTTGTGTATAGTTTCTTAAACTATAGTTGTAATCAACTATAGTCATTCACTCCTAATACCCTCCCAGTTCTAGCTTTCTACTCATTTTGTTGTTGCTCTCCAAGTCCAATGGTCCCAGCAGCAAGGATCTTACCCCTTGATGCACCCCACAAACATTAACATGGTATCAGAGCAAGGTTTGTGCTGACAGCATCTATAGTCTAAGTCCTAGGTAGGTGAGTTCTTGAGGAACTATAGAATCCAGTCGCTAATGCAAGCACGCAACTGCCGCCTTCAAGCACCCAAGGTGGGAACCAACCTGAAAATGTGAGAGGCAATGTGGATTACGTGAGCAACATGGAGATGGAGAATTCAGGTCCAAAATCTCCACCTGTTCATGAAAATTCGGTCTTATATGGTCTCGGCATGGGACAAGATCAGGGTGGCCATGTGGCAGAGCACGCAGAACGCAAGCCTCGAGGAAGCTCAATGCTTGGCGGATGAAGCAAAGCGCATGGCGCGTCAAGAAGCAGCTATGCGCCAGGCTGTGGAGAAAGAGACCATGGCATTGAGGCAGCATCTAGGTGCGCAAGAGCTACTCTGCCTGTAGGAGCAGCTCACACGTGTTGCTCTGTTGAATCAGCTTCAGCAGTAGATGGCATGGCTATAGTAGTAGAATCAGCTACTACAACATCAACTGCAACTCCAGCAACAACAACAGTAACGGTTACAATAACACTTGAATCATTCCCATCAAGTTTCACAATTATCATCACCACATCTACCTTAGCCATTCCTCCACCAGCCATACTCTAGCCTGTCATTACTCCACTAGTGCCACTAGTAGCTTTGGCACATGTAAGAATGCAATAGCAATTTCCAGCCCAACAGCCATAGGTTCCATTGAGCATGCCCACGATTTCACCATTTCAGCCATCTCCTCAAGCACCAATGCCTCAAACATACATGGGGCAACCATATCCAACAGTGCAGCCTGTGTTATAGGCGCAACCGGCAGGAGCAAACGTGTAGTAGTGTCACACAAATGCAACACAAGGAGTAGGGAACTAAGGGTAAGAGTACATTGTGCCAGAAGTAGTCGCCTTTTTGCATCTGCAGAAGATGTAGATCAACCAATTTGATGGCAAGAACTTCCGCCACTGGTCCCACAAGTTCAAACAAGTGGCCCAAATTCATAGCATCTGGAAGTAATACACCGGCTATTGCGTTCCTCCTCCCCCAAGATCTCCACCACACATCGTATCCGAGTTCAACTACTTCACGCAAGCTCCATACAAAGTGCTTGACAATCAGCTAAGTCCTCGCATTCAGCAACCAATTCATATGTACCAGGCAACAAATCAGCCAACCAAACATGCCTGGTTCTATCCGCTACGAACCTACATGTCAAATCCATCTGGCTTAAGGCCTGTTTGTGTGAAGTGGGTGTTTAGGGTGAAAAATAAGGCGTACAACAGCAACAATAAGTTTAAAGTGCGCTTAGTTGCAAAGGGTTTCTCGCAGATGGAAGGGAAGGATATCTTAAAAAACTATGCACTTGTTAGCCGTTTTACCATAGCGCGCATCATGTTCTCCATTACAACAGTCAAAGACTACGAGGTGCAGCAGCTTAACATGAAGAAAGCCTTTCTACATGGATAAGTGGACACTATAGTCTAAATGAAGTAGCCAGAAGGGTATGATGACGTTAGAGGAAGAGTATGCAAGCTCGTCAAGAGCTTGTATGGGTTGAAGCAGAGCCCTCTCCTTTGGTATCGCAAGCTGTAGAGCTTCCTTGAGTAACTGGACATTTATGCATCAGCCTACAATGACCGCTTGTTTCTACATTGTCAAAATGAGAACAAACATCTTGAATGCTTCGTCCTCGTCTTTGTCAACGATATTCTGATCATTAGCCCTTCGCAAAAATTCATCCACGCGACTGGTTGTGCAATGGTGAAAGAGGTCAATGTGGCGCTGATGCTGAGCTTTGAGTATTACCTTTGCATGAATATCAAACGTGATTGTGCATCACGCACGCTCAAGTTGTCACAGCAATCTGACGCAACAAAAGTCTTTGAACTATTTGACATCCTAGAACGTCATGTTCCAACTCCCCTAACGCAATAACAGTTGATTCATTAGGGACCAAGGGCGAGAAATGAGACTTACTATCGTAGCAAAGGCGTTTCTCTCATGCACGCTGTAAGCTTTACACAACCTCACCTGCAGTTTGTGGTGAGCAACCTAGGTGTGGGAATGAAACGTGTAGTGAAAGGGCTTGCAAGGAGCTTGACCGTGCCCTTGGGTTCTTTCAGCCTACCTCAGACACACGATTTGTCCTTGGCTCGTTAAGAAACTTGGAGCTGAGGTGCTATGTGGATGCAGATTTTGGTAGTACGAGAGAAGACCATCGAAGCACCAGAGGATTCATTTGTCTTTTGGCAGGAACTGCACTCCCGTGGTTGAGTAGGAGGCAAAACATCATCACACTCAGCTAAGCTAAAGCTGAGTATGTCGCGATGACATCAGTTGCACAAGAGGTTACATACCTGAGGAACCTCCTTAACGACAAGGGCTTCCCGCAACACGGCTCGAGTAGAGTTTACGTCGACGAAAAATCGGTTATCGACCTTGCAAAACCGACAAAATTTCAATGGCGGACGAAGCACATTGACATTCGCAGCTACATGATTCACTCAAAGGTGATCGACAACATGATTGTCCGCGAGCACGTTCGTGAAATAGCGGAAGTAGTAGATTTTTTGACAAAAAGTGCCCCAAAGGACATTTTTACAGGTGTATGGAGCAATGTGGACTTATGTGTAGTGCCCACTTGCAATATCCCCAGATGAATGGCGGCCTCGAAGACACGTGGCAGACGAACACTCGCGCTAATGTCATCAGCAATCTCTGCACCCTGAAAAATGGAGATTCGTGCCTCATGGTGCACGGAGAAATTTTGGTGGAGCATGTAGTAGAGATGTACAGCCATTTAAAAAATTCACCTACAGCACAGAATTCCCAAGCAGCAGTTCAAGTCCTTTCATCGCCGATAAACATCGTCATGCTCATTTTTGGTGTCACATCTGAAAAATTGACACTTGTTTTCCCATAGTGCCCTGCTACAAAAAATCATTTTTACTCCCACACAATCACTAGTTTCAACCACCCACTTTTGTCCCCTGCTTTGCTAGGAGACCTACTTAAGTCTCTTACATTTCTGAAAAAATTGTATGTCTAAAGAACGAGTTCAGTCCACAGAGAAAAATAAAAATTCGGTAGTGTGGATGGGGAAAATGGATAAAAAAGGGGTCGTAAGAGAATTTCTCGTGAGAAGAGGGTGCGAGGGGAGCAGCAGTCGTAGCAGGCAAGCAAAGCAGGGTTTCGGGTGTCTCATAGAGGATTTTGGATGTAAGAAGAAATTACTTCTGACATCATAACCCTCTAGGAAACACCCGCCGTCACCGATGTTTTCACTAACAGATAAAAAAAACTCTTTGGGGCAACAAACGAGGGAGAGTGTTAGAAGTGATGATTACGGCACCTATTTTTTGGTGAAGCTGGTGTAGTCGGTTTCAGAATTGGTGTAGCGTACAAGAAGTTAGGGAATTTTCTCTAAAGAGTTCCGGGGTTCAACGGCGGAGATTTTCTCTGCTTGTATAGGCCAGATATAATCATGGCATTTAGGTCCATGGGGGGAATGGACCCTAGAGCTTTAAAATACATAGTAGGGCTGTGCATGCACAGCAGGGATGTGCATGCCTACAGACCCAGACCAGTCAGATGTTCTGTAGTGCGACTACGTACTACTGAGTTCTAGGCTAGGTCCAATCAGGGTGGGGTTACACTTGACTAGGCATTGTGGAACTTTCTACATCGGGTGTTACATCAGCACGCTTTAATAGGAGCATGCAAGGCCCAAAGTGGGGAGCGCTCTACATCAACGCATGCATGCACGACATAACACTATGTCACTACATGCATGCAAGAGTCATCAGCCACATGCAAAGCCAGAAGCGGGGACCGCTATGCATCAGCACAACCATGCACGACTCAACAATAGGAGCTACTGGAGGGGCTACTACATATACGAAGATTTCCAGGCTACAAATCTTCCCACTTGCAGCCGGAAGCTTCCATCAGCTTAGACAGCTGTCTACTTGCCAGCAGCCTACTATAAAACGTGGATAGCCTAGAATTCTTCAATTAATAACTCACTCATCACCAAGCTTTCCGCCTGCAGTCTACCACATCAGCCTCCACCAGTTCCAGACATCACCTGAGGTGCAGACTCTACAGACACTCTTCTGAAGACCCTAGTAAGCCTGGCAGCAGTCTGTTAGCCTGGCCAAGAGGACGCCCTTGACTACCTGAAGGCCTGACTACCTAGAAGAGGTGGCCGGACTACGGCCAACACTCAAGCTACTTTGCTAGAGTTGTCTTACTAGGCGTTGCCCACCTATGGGCCAGGAGCTGTGTCTAGGCGTGAGAGTCTAGAGTTAGTCTCTAGCTAAGTTGTGTTTGCTTTACAATTTCTTGTGCAATAATTTTGATCAACTACGGTCATTTAGTCTTAGCATTCTCCTAGTTCTAGCTTTCTACTCTTTTTGTGGTGGCTCTCCAAGCACAACGGTCCTAGTAGTAAGGAGCCTACCCCTTGCTACACCCCACAAGCATGAAGAAAGATAATATGGCTTCATTCGGGGACATGTTTTACATTATGTAGATTCAAGCATCTATCTTAGTAAAGTGTTTCTTTCCCTCACAATGTAGTCATTAATTCTAATTTTCACGAGTGGAGGTTTGTACAATAGCAAGAAATCATTGATGAATACTGTGGAGGAGAGCTATGTACACCAGAACGTGTTAAAAAGGATGAGGATTCTAAGTTCAACATGGAAGTCATATGCAGACCTGCAAGTTTAGAGGATGTTGTTACATGGGTTGGTTATGATGCTATAGATTATGGATAAGAGTGTTTATAGTGGTTATGCTAAGATTTGCACTTTTTCTTGTACATTTACTTATTTATAAGAACATTGAGAAAGAATAGAGAAAGTGATTTACTTTATGCTTAGACAAAGCCATAAACCTTGTGGTGTGATTTTTTCTAAGATCAAACTTTTGGCGTAGTGTGTAGTGTAAAATGAATCTTTACGTGCTATGGTTGTAGGAAGTTGTTCTAGCTGTTATAACCTTATTTGTTAAGTTCATGAGAAGTTTAAGCACCTTTCATATTTCTTGACAAAGCTATCATGAAATTTATAGAATTTTGGATATCTGTTGGTTCTTATCGCGATAGCTTAGCACTCTTGTAAGGGGCTCTCTTGTGTAATCCTTTATTCCCTAGAATGGTGTGCAATGCTTCTTGACGAATCCTCTGAAAGTTTAGCTTCTTACGTGGTTATTTGTTCTAGCACATACGTTGTCCAATATACCTTACTATTGTTTCAAAACTTGTATACACATGAACTTCTAGAACTTTTCAGCTATGTGTACTTTCTAGTTTTCACATATCATTAAAGATTACCATTTTCTCATATTGTTTTTGGCTTAATGTTTACTTGTTCATAGCATGCATTCCTTTTAGCATGCATTCTTTGAAATGTGCTCTTCAGATTTATGATTTAAATGAAGGAATTCATGAAGGACTTTTATTGTTCAAGGAAGTGTTTTCTAGTTTTCGGGGAAGTATGCTTGGACTATTAACTCGAAACTATAGTGCTCTAGGGTCTCAGCCTTGAAGTTATTTCGTGGAAATTCCTTTTTGAACCCTCGGTTGAACCACATAGCTTTGGTTGGAGTACACCTCCCTCGCTCAAGTGTGAGTAGCCATAGGCGGTGGATGTTAGACAAGACTCCTAATACTCTCATACCTTTGTTACCGATGTGGATGGAAACCTCGGCTTACCTGATGAAAACCGTTGAGCTGGAGTTTTTCTGGACCTTGAGTGATCATGTGGAACAGCTCACAGGCCTGGGTCCCCAGGTGAAGCCGGGTGGCACTGGCTAGGTGACAACATTGGACTACGCTGTCGAAAATGAATGTGTTTTTGCATGGAACTTGATTGCAAATGAAATTGTTCTCATTTGGATAGTTTATGGATCTCGCCGGGTCATCTGACACGGACCTTGTTTTCGGGGCCCATCCACTGCTCCTTCGGCTGCTTGGGCGACGCCCCACGTATGTTGCGTGGTCTTGACCTGAATTGAACGGATATGGCAGATCGACACAATCGCCGGCATGCCGTCAATATCCAGTGTTGTCTCAGCGACATGGGCCCTGGGGCGATCGTTTGGACTTAGTGGCAAGCTCAACGTCAGGATGACAATAAATTCTGAATTGTTTCCCCACTTTATATCTCTAGCTATCTGTCTCTCTTTTCCTCTCTCTCCCGCGCTCCCTTTCGCTCCCCCTATTTTTCTCTCTCCCTCTCTCTCTCTCTCTCTCTCTCTCTCTCTCTCTCTCTCTCTCTCTCTCTTTCTCTCTCACTCGCGCGCGCGCGCTCTCGCTCGTGCGCGCGCGATAGCGAAGTAACGCCTCCTTGCTGAGGCTGGATAGCAAGGACCACGGCTTGGAAGGGGTGAGTGGGAATGGGAGTCCCGCCCGCCCTTTACTTGCATCATCATCCAAGGCTCCAGGAAGTATCGCAAAGCAAAACTTGCTGAAACGGGGCCCACGCACACTCCATCGCCCTCGCCCGTAGCTGTCCGCTATGCTATAAGACACAGCATTCGCGACCTCCGAAGAGCCTCAACCGGACACCGGAAATCACCTGAGAAGCCCTGATGAACACTCAACGGAACTCCCTGCATAAGTTCCAGTGAAGGCATATTTGCGATTTGACTTGACGGTTTGCATCGAAAGAAGGTGCGAAAAAAAGACGCAGATCGTCGCTTCGCCGTAGCGAGATTGCTATCCGCCAACCTAGTCGCGCGCTTTCGTCCATAACCATCCACGAGGACCGGTTGGTGAGGAAACTCCAGTGTCACCTCGCATTCCGTCTTACCCTTTCCCAGCTGTGGCCAAGACGTTTCTATTTGCACTTGTGCAGTCGTCATTGCGAGTTGCAGTCCGGACTCTCCATAGCGTTGACCGCGTACCCTTCTTGTTCGTACGGGGGCCGGTGACGTTCCCGTCTAGATGCCCATTTGCCATCGGCTTTATCATTGCTCCATCTTCGGGCCCTAGTTTTTCGGACTCGAGTGACAGTCCGCTGTACAGATGCGAAGTGGAGGATGAACGTGATCGACGGCTAAGGTAGAACATGCAGTCCTAGATGACCAAGCTGCCGGACCAAAGAATATCCACCAACGTAGAGGTGCGAATATCTATTCCCTTGTAATTTTTTTTTGGTTTTTGTTTTTGGGATTGTCCAGGCAGATATGTTGTTTACCTCCGTCTAATCTGAACTCTCATACTCCCCTCCCCCCATCCCCCCTCCCCCCCTCCCCCCCTCTCCTGCCGATGCCGCACCTTTTCCTCCAACGCAGGCAAACGCGTCTCCTGCGTCGTTGGTAGCCTCCACGGAGAAATTTCGTCCTGTTCCCCTCGCCTCACCTTCCCTCCCCTTGCCCAGCGAAGTTGGCCGTCGCTGTCGCTTGCAGCCAAAACGCGGATGGGATCCTGCAGCCAACCAATCACGACGTTTGTAGCAAAGCGATTCTGGCCGCTTTTCTTCTCCCCCCCCCCCCCCCCCCCCCCCCCNAGTCACCGCCATTTGGTAGCGCCTGTTCTTTGTTGACTCTAGGTGGCGCGCTGGTCATTGGGTCGCCGCCACTACGGCAAGCAGATATCATCGCACTGTAGGGCGTCGTGGCAGCGCGCCAGCGTGCTGTCCTCAAGTGACGCCGACGGCGACGAAAGCTAAGGCTGGACGTTCTCGCGCTGCGTAGGCGCTGGTGCGCTCATTGACAGAGACGTCGAAGACAAAGACCTCGTAGACTAGCGTTGCGCACGGCAAAATCCATGCGGTCTCACACCGCGTCATGTGAAACTTCACGCAGCACACCACAGGAACTGCAGGGGCCGCCGCCGCCGCCGTAGCAGCAGCAGCACCATCAGCATCAGCAGCAGCAGCAGCAGCCGCATCAGCAGCAGCATCAGTAGCAGCAGCAACGGCAGCAGAAGCAGCAGCAGCATTGGCAGCAGCAGTGGCAGCAGCCTCAGCAGACGCGAGTCAGGGAAAGACCGAGGCCAGCCAGAGTAGGGCACTGCGGAAAGAAGGCTGCAGTCAAAGCGAAGGCGAACCAAGACCAGCCCCGTCATCCACCCCCGCCCCACAGCTCCATTTCCCAGGACCTGCATCCGAATCCCCCGCGCCGAACCGCACCGCATTGTCGCACTGGACCTCATTTCGCACCACGCAAAACCTCGCTTTAGCCGGGCAGGGAGGGGCGCGCCTTTACACAACCATGTCGATGCCCGTGTGGGAGGTGCCCCGGCAACCTTCGTCCTCCTCGTCTTCCGCCGCCTCCCCCACTTGCCCTTGGGATTCCTCATTTGCCGCTGCCTCTGCCAGTCAGTCCCTTCGCCTCCCCTCTCCCCCCTCCCCCCTCGGCCTCCCCCCCCCTCCTCTCGTGCCTTCGCCCATCGCCTTCAACTCCATCCCTCGTTCCTCTGCCCTCGCTGCAGCTTCTGTCGGTATTCGCGAAGGACCGTCGACAGCAGCAGCAGTGGCGGCAGCAGCGGCAACGCCGTCTGCGAGCGGAGACAGCGCTATGTCAGCGGCGAGCCAGCCCACTCCCCAAATAGCTGCTGCCTCTGCTTCTGCCTCTGCCTCCCACCCAACATCCGCTCACATGGCATCCGCTGCCGTTGCCCACGCCGCCGCTGCTGTGGCTGGTGCCGTTTCCGGAGCCGCGCCTGCCTCATCGAGCCGCCTTGGCCCACAGGTCATGAGCCTAGACAGGAGAACGGAAGCGAGGGAGGACGACTCTCTGCTCTCTCTGTCCCTCGCGCCTCCGGGGGAGATGGACGGTGAAAAGAGGTCGAGGGAGAGAAAAGGCTCGAGGCAGGAGGGGAGCCAGACTCCCCCAAGCCCCAGGCAGGATCGGAAGAGGATGTTGGTCCGCGCTTTGCCCTTCCAAGGCGCCGCCACGTTTCCCGTGGCTACAGCTATTCCCGGAGCAGGAGCAGCAGCGGCAGCAGTAGCAGCAGCGGCTGTAACGCCAGCCGTGACGTCAGGATGTGATCCAGCTGCTGCGGTGGCAGCCGCCTCTGCTCCTGCAGTCGGTGGCGGGGCCTCCGGCTCTGTTCCTTGGCCGAAGCAGGAGAAGGAAGATGCAGGCAGCAGCAGTAGCAGCAGCAGCAGCAAGGCAGGAAAAGCACCGCATTCGGTACTTGGGCCAGCCTATGTGTCTGCTTCTGTGCAGAACGCTGACGTTTCAGCGGCTGCTGTTGGCGGTACTGCTGGCGCCGTTGAAAGTGCTGCTGTGACGGACGTGGCAGAGACAGCGTGGCGCAGTACGCTGGAGTCGCTCCCTGGCGCTCCCCTGTCCTCTGCTGTTGCTGCTGCAGCAGCAGCAGCTCTTGACTGGAAACGGAACTCAGGGCAGATGCAGCTGCTGCGCCCGCTTTTGCAGCAGCAGCAGCAGCAGTTGCAGCTGTTTCTGCAGGGGCGACATCAGGGGCAGCCGCTGCAGTGCCAGGAGCAGCAGCAGCAGCAGCAGATGCAGCAGCAGCAGCAGCAGTTGCAGCTGTTTCTGCAGGGGCGACATCAGGGGCAGCCGCTGCAGTGCCAGGAGCAGCAGCAGCAGCAGCAGATGCAGCAGCAGCAGCAGCAACAGCAGCAGCAGCAGCAGAAGCAGCAGCAGCCATCAGAGCAGCTTAAACAGCAGAAGCAGCAGCAGCAGCAGCAGCAGCAGCAGCAGCAGCAGCAGAAGGAGCAGCAGCAACAGCAGCAGCAACAGCAGCAGCAGCAGCAGCAGCAGCAGCAGCAGCGGCAGCAGCAGCAGCAACAGCAGCAACAGCAGCAGCTTCAGCAGCAGCAGCAGCTGCAGGCGCAGCAAGAGCAGGTTGAGGAGGGGCAGCAGAAACAACCGCACCTCTCCCAACCAAACCTATCTCGGCCAAGTCTCTCTCTCGAAGCCCTATCCCTGCTGCAGTCGCAGGTGCTGCAGCAGCAAGTGCACCACAGCGTTCAGCTGCACCACTTACTGCTGCAGCAACAATTTCAAGAGCAGCAGCGGCAGCAGCAGCAGGAGAAGAAGCAGCAGCAGCTGCAACAGCAGCAGCAAAAGCAACAGCAACAGCAGCAGCAGCAGCAGCAAGAACAGCAGGCTGGCGGGTGGAGTCTTCCTCGCTGTATGAGTGTGTCGAGCCAGGTGCTGCAACCCACAACTGCTGCAGTAGGCGCTGCTGCTGCCAGCAGTGCCACCTTNAGCGTTCAGCTGCACCACTTACTGCTGCAGCAACAATTTCAAGAGCAGCAGCGGCAGCAGCAGCAGGAGAAGAAGCAGCAGCAGCTGCAACAGCAGCAGCAAAAGCAACAGCAACAGCAGCAGCAGCAGCAGCAGCAGCAGCAGCAAGAACAGCAGGCTGGCGGGTGGAGTCTTCCTCGCTGTATGAGTGTGTCGAGCCAGGTGCTGCAACCCACAACTGCTGCAGTAGGCGCTGCTGCTGCCAGCAGTGCCACCTTCAGTGGTCCTCCAACATTGCCGAGCCATACACTGGGAGGTGTAAGCCATCCGTTGGAGAACTTGCATGCGCTCCTACAGAAAGGCACCGAGCTCGAGCAGCGGAAACAACAGCAGGAGCAGCAGCAGCAGCAGCAGCACCAACAGGAACAGGAGCACCACCAGCAGCAGCCGCAGATGCTGCTGCCTGCTGCAAGCACAAGATCAGCCAGCGCAGCAGCCGCAGGAGCAGCATCAGCAGCTGCTAGCGCCTCTGCAGCTCGTTTTGCTGGCCTCACAGGACCTGCAGCAGTCGTGGGCGGCAGCAGCAGCAGCAATGCTGGTGCTGGCAGTGCAATCGCGGCAGTTTTTCCCAGGTCCTTGTCCTCTTCCGCCTCACTCCCTTTGGCTAAGCTCGGCTGGACGGCAGCGGCAGCAGCGCAATCGAGTGCTGCAGACCCTTTGCCGCCCGCTGCAACTCCACTGCACTCGTTTCTCTCTCTTCCTGCTCATCTCACCAGAACTCAACTTCTCCTGCAGCTCCAGCAGCAGCAGCAGCAGCAGCAGCAGCAGCAGCAGCAGCAGCAGCAGCAGCAGCAGCAGCAGCAGCATCAGCAGCAGCAGCAGCAGCAGCAGGGAGGTGGACTGATTGGACAGAGAATGATCGTCCAGGCTCAGGCATTGTCCGCTGGGAGCAGTGTTGCTGCAAGCAGCAGCGACACAGCAGGGCGTGCGTGCGGGAGCGGCAGCCCCTTTCTGATGGCAGATCCGAGCAGCCCTGCCCAGCCGCCTGGCGACACACCGGGTGCAGTCGTGGTTCCTGGTCGCCCTCCTCCTTCCGCTGACGTTGCCATGGTCGGTGGCCTTGTCGGTGGGGGCAGCAGCAGCTGTGACGACAGTGGCAGGGGTGGGCTGCTGTTGGGGCGGCGAAAGCGCGGTGCTGGGGGCGCTGGTGTGTCCCCTGATGCTGTGGCTGCTGCTGCTGCTATTGCTTCTGCTTGTGTTGCGGCAGCAGTGCAGGAGATCCGCTCAGATGCTGGGAGAAGTGCTCCTGCAGTGCCCGTGGTTGCCTGGAATCTTTTGGGCGCATCAGGGACAGGAGCAGCAGCAGCAGCAGCAGCAGCAGCACCAGCACCACCAGGGACAGGAGCAGCGCTGGTAGAAGCAACACCAGGAGGAGGAGGAGGATGGGGACAAGGAGGAAGCGATGGTGCGGGTTCACCGTTGGACTTGGCACGCCAGACGGGCGCCTCAGGCGCAGACGCCATGGATCTTCTCAGCCAGAAGCGCTATTCCATGGCTGCGTCGACAGCTGTGCCTGCAGCTGCTGTCGGTGCTGCTGCTGTCGGTGCTGGTGCTGCGGCATCTGGTGCGGAGTGCGACGAGCTGACTATGGCTCTGGCGGACGACGGGGAGGACATGATGGATGACGATGAGGGTGCAGGGGGAGAGGGAAGCCGGAAGAAGATGCGGCTGGACAAGGAGCAGGTGCGCGTGCTGGAGGAGGCTTTCTCGCGGCACCCGCGGCTGTCTCCGCGGCAGAAGGCGGCCATCGCACGGTCGCTAGGTGTGCGCGTTCGGCAGGTGGAGGTGTGGTTCCAGGTGCGTTTGACATGAGGGAAAATGCTTTCGTGGCCCAAGTCATGCGTTTCCATATCCATTTGCCATGGGCTCGTACCCTGCTTGTGTTGTTCCGACCCATTTAAGGCCTTGATCCCTTTCTCTCTCTCCCTTTCTCCATGCCTCTCTCCCTCCCTCCTGTCCTCCCTCTCTCTCCCTCCCTACCTTCCTCTCTCCCTCCCTTCCTCCCTCCCCCCTCATCTATATGCCTCTCTGCCTCTCTGTCCTTCTCTCTGCCTCTCTCTCTCTCTCTCTCTCTCTCTCTCTCTCTT